>SGPM01000276.1:0-36840 GCA_004802725.1 Antrodiella citrinella
CTTGCGATGAAGTGACGCCGCTGCAGGATGACGACTGGTCTTTGCGAGATATTGAACTGTATGGAGATAAGCAACCGGTTGTATTGATTTTGTATCAAAACATGTGTCTATTAAAACGCCTACTTTGCGACAAGACCCTCCACGGCTGCGCGGGTGGAGGGTTTTGATTTGAGACTAGCCACTTCCCATTTTCCCGACAAATTCGGCCGGACATTTTTCCTTCAGCATTTGGAAGAGGCATTTTGGTGGATTTTCCCGGGTCCTGGTTTGGCGTACACACGGCCCTACAATGTGCAAGATATCGAAATCGATAGCAAAGACCGACAGAGGTAAAAATACAAAGCAGACGAGGGTCATGTAATCAAAAGACAACAGATGCGACGATAGACAGAGGAGATACTGCGAGACTGGTACTTAATAGAACCGGGATCCTACGATAAGTGAGGGAAGGGAGTTGCGATGGAGATGACGGAGGCTGTGTCGACGGGGAGGAGATCCAGTACTACAAGGGACGAAGAGAAACCAATAGGAAATAAAGAAGCAACAAACGTATGATCACACGACGACGTAGGACAAAAAGACACACAGAGAAAGATATAAGCATCAAATCCACGCACGCGAAGGGTTCATGTGCAGTCAGGTCTATGAGAACGCCCATGTCTGCTCAGGCATAGATCCTTCCCATCTCCAATCCGTGTTCTGGTAATACGCAGACTCACCCCCGTCGATCTCCTTCCAAGGTCCCAGCCGTAGAGGATCAGACCCATCCCCCAGATCTTCGATTTTCGGATCAGCGATCTTCGCAGTGTCCAAGGCGGCAGAGTGCCCATGAGCAGTATCTGTTTCTGAACCCGAGCCCGGACTTGGATTCGTCGACGACACTGGAACGAGATCCGGAGTGGCTGCCTTCGACCCCATGTCGTCATCCAAAGCGTTGCTGTACGACGAGAAATCGAAGAACTCGAAGCCGTCCAACCCCGAAGATACGTGATTCGGCGGTGGAGATGATGAGAGACCGCTGCTCTCGCCCAATATCGACGACAATCCAGAATCTCCGAGATCTGTCTGGTCACCATAGACTTTCAGGATTTGATCAAGCGTATCTGAGATCTGTGAAGGCCAAGGCTCCTGGCTCTCGCCAGCGTCCAAGTTGGTCTGGAGCATCTCCGACATCTGCTCGAAGAACTTGGTAGCATCCTCATCCGTCTTGATGGCGTCGATCTGCTGCTCCTTCTTCACCAACTCTTCGCTGACGGGCCCGTCCCAGCTCGTCTTGAGCTTTTTAGGAGGAGAGGGCTCACTCGCTGGCGCAGCAGGAAGCTCTTCTTCCCGGCGACGTTTTGAACCGCCTTCTGACGATGGCGTTGGAGCGTCGACTGGAGTGGGGGCTGCGGCAGGGGTAACAGCAGAAGTAGAAGCAGCAGGCGCGGGAGAAGGTGCCGTAGGCGGAGGTGCTTTCGTCGACGTCGATGGCTTGCGCCTAGCTGCCGCTTTCGGCTTGTTCGCCTTCACCTTGGGAGACGACTGGGCAGTCTGGGGTGAAGAAGCCACATGCGTTGGCGTTGGCGCACTTGCAGCTGGCGTCGCGGCAGATGGTGGTGGTGTGGAAGTGGCAGAGGGGTCGGTCGGCTTCTTCTTGATCGTGGCGGTAGCGGGAATAGGAGTGGACTGAGGAGGCTGTGATTGAGATTGGGCGGGGATGGACGATGCAGGTATCGGGGTAGACTGGGGAGGGGGTAGTGGTTGAGATTGGGATTGGGGTAGTTGTGGTGGTTGCACCGTGTGCTGAGGTTGGGGCTGCGTCGGAGGACGAGGAGGGGCATTGATAGGTGCTTGTGAGAGGTTTTGCTGCATCGACATCTCGGGGCTCTGCTGGGGCGCTGCGTGATGTAGTGGAGGTCCACCCTGCGCTGGACCTTGCGAGTTCAAGTTATTGAGACCAATCACGTACGTCTGGAGCCCGCTCTGGGCAACCTGCATCTGCTCCGTCATCGAACGAACAGTCTTCAGGTCCAAGATATACTTCGGAGGATTCGCAGAGAGAAGTGATCGCTGATGATGAGCGGTCGCAATCTGAGGGACTCCGGGTCAGAAGTCGTCTGAAGAGCGTGGTCGTGAAGAACATACCACAGCTATCAGCTTGCGAACTCCTTCCTCCTTCATGAACGACGCGTAGATGTGCATCTTGTTATCCATGTCACCAACATGTCGATACAGCTGCTCGAACGCAGTGTTGTAGTCCACTCGCTCATGTTCAGGTACGTTCAAAGACTTCAATGTCTTCGTCCCTGAAATGCGAGAGATGTATCAAAAAATGCACGCGACAATGATTATAAGATAGACTTACTGTGCGCATACTCATCTTTCACCTGGGTGACGAACTGAATTGCCCTCTGAACCTCTTCGTTAGTCGGACGACTACGACGCATCGGAACTTGACCATTGGTCCCCGGGCCCATAGATGGTCCCGCTTGATTCTGCTGCGGCTGCTGAGGCATCCCCTGTTGCATCCCGACGGGCTGGACTTGACCTAGCATCCCTTTCGGCTGCTGCTGCTGCTGTTGCTGTTGTTGCTGCTGCTGTTGCTGTTGCTGCTGTTGTTGTTGCTGCTGTTGTGCATGAGCTTGCATCTGTGCATTATGCAGGAGCCTTTGCCGTTGCAAGACAGCCGTTGCAGCCGCCGGGTTGGCAGAATGAGNGANNGNCNNNGNCNGATTNTNNNNATTANCTGNTCGNGNNNNTCTGTATCTGACCCTGATAAGTCCTCTGCAAGATCGCGCGGTGCAACTCGACCTTGTCGACAAGATGGGGAGGGACGCCTTGCTGACGGAGCTTCTCGTTGCTGAGCATCGACCACTGGAGTAAATGCTGGATNTGCTGAGGATCTGATACCCCGACAAGCTGGGAGATACCGTGCAGACTGCCTTCGTTNAACCCACCANCAGCAGCGGGGAACCCCGAGTTGTTTTGCACGGCGTTTCCGGGCATGGGCTGACCGTTTTGCATGGAGATATTGTTCTGCATCCCGGGCATCTGCGACGGTCCAGCCTGAGGCTGGTTCATCCCGGGTTCCGCCTTCATACCTCGCTGTCTGGCAATCATGGACCCGATATACATGCTGTCGAACGCCGCAAGGAACTCCTTGTAGACATGCTGGAGATGCTGGGCGACACCAGGACCAGCGCGTGCTGGTTCTGTATCCGTACCAGGAAAGTTGACGAATCCGAGCTTTGCGCCGATATACGGCCACTGATCAGACGTAGTCGCCTGACAACAGGAGCTAGGATGAGAACAACGACAACACAACGAATACAGGAGCACGTACGCGTTGAGCACCACCAAGCTTGATCACCTCGCAATGTAAGGCATACAGATCAATCTGGCGATTCTCCCATGAGAGAAGGCGCTCGTCCTTCGGAATGCCCTGCTTCGTCGTCCAAGTCCGGAAAGCTTGCAAAAACGTAGGTTTCGGTAGATGTTTAATAGATCGAACAGCGTGTGCTTCGTGCTCCCTCGTCCCTGTCACGATCACACGGTGTACCTAGTCTCACGTTGGCGCGCAAGCATAGACGTGATGTGCATCCAATCGAACGCTCGGAGAAACCTGTTGTACACCTTCTGAAGATGCTCGGCAGGCAAATTTGTGAAGTGGAGCATTGAACTGATATCTGGCCACTGGCCAGACATCGTCACCTGCAACACCACAATGAGGATGGAGGATAAAGTAGCAGTACAATACGCGACGTACCTGTTGAGCACCCCCACGACTAATGACTTCGCAATGCAGATTAAAGAGATCGGTTGTGCGGTTTCCCCAAGACAGCGACAACATATCCTCATTAGGATCTCTCAATTTGAATGTTGTCCAAAAGTCAGATCGTGACAGCGGAAAGACAGCAGCGACGGGTTCAATACAGTGCCCTGGGAGAGTGATATCATGTAGCGCATCGACGAGATGGGTTATGGGCGGTCTGTCAAAAGGATTTTGCGCCCAACTTCGGCTGATCAGTCTCCAAACTTCTTCCGGCATTTCTTGTTCGTCCAGAAGAAATGGTCTAGGCGGCCTATTGCCTCGTAGAACCTGAAGAATGACAGCGACGTCTCTCTTGAGGTTGTCGAATGGCACCTTCCCGGAATAGAGCTACGAACACTGAGAAAAAGGCCTATCGCTTTGTCATGACATAGAGCGTACCTCATAACCCAAGCAACCAAATGAGTACACGTCGCTACAAAATGTAGAGCGGTGGCCATCATCAGTGTTGTCTTCGATGAGTTCCGGGGCTGTGAAGCGAGTTGCGCCACCTTCATGTCTCGAATTGCAGCGGTAAGCAGTCCCTTGCGCCATGAGAGACATCCCGAAGTCCGTGAGACGAACGTTCGCTTCGGCGTCGACGAGGACATTCCCCTGTCAGACATTCAACGTGTCAGCCATACAACCACGTATAGCAACGTGATCACAAAAATCATACACCGTGAAGGTCGCCATGTACAATGTGCTCGCCATTTAGATACTCTAACCCGAGCGCAATTTGATGGTACTGAAAAAATGAGTTCTTCAGAATATAGTGTAGTGTTCAAACTGCGCCTGTATTAGAAACCTACCCATTTATTTATCGCCCCTGCAAACTCCACATCTCTCAATATCCCGTTTCTCCGAAGGGTCTGAATGTAGTGGCGAAGTTGGCCGTGTTCCATCCACGGTGAGATGATACACACCGTGGTAGGGAAAATATCGTTCGCAACGCCTACGAAGGATACCACATGCTTGTGCGCTAGACCTTGCCAAACAGTACACTCCATGTAGAATTTCTGCAACACAGTCAGATGGCATTGTCTTCGAGTCAATATATGCCTACCTGCAGTGAGTTGTCCGAGCGTTTCGCCTCTTCAGACATCTCTCGAAAAGCTCGAATGCGTTTGATCGCCACAACCTGGCTATCAAGCTCTCCTCGAAATATATCGCCAAAGGCTCCCGATATACACTCGCGTTCGTCTGTGAGATTCACTCCGTTCACCAGCAAACCGGCTGGGAATACCTCGTGGTTTGATGCAAGAACCATAGCCATCTGTCGAAGTCTTGGGCGGTCGCTGATTCGTATGACAGTTGGACCCGAATATAAGAGTAACTGCTCAAACATATGTTAGCACTGCGCTACATCCCCTCACGCGATTGACGTACAGAGGATATCGTGTCGGTGACGACTTGAGCCTGATCTGGGGCTAAATTGGAGAGTATTGCAGAAGCTCGATCCCTGCTACTGTGCAGAGCAGCTGTGATCACGTCCATGAAGCGGTTATCGTCCACAAGCTTGAGCAATCGAGAACAGATAATGGTACTGGTATGAGGCTCGCTGAGAATTGCAGTTGCAGACGAGGAGCCTGAGCGCAGGTGCTGTATAGCCTCAAGCACCATGACTTCCCCATGAGGATCCCATGTGGCCCGTGAGTAGCATCTTCCATTCTCAGCAGGCGTCCCGGATCCCTGCGCTCAAGACAGCCAGCTCCGGCATCACTCACTGTCGCCTTACATTGCCGCGACTAGGATTCGTTCGAGGTTTGGTGTACACACGGCCCCACAATGTGCAAGATACCAAGATCCATAGCAAAGATCGATAGAGGTAAAAATAGCAGATGTCGGATGACGGAAGCAGCTGTGTCGATGGCCATTTGCAGGAGACTCAGTAGTATAAGAGACGAAGATGACCAATAGAAACGGCGAAGTAACGAACGTATGATCGCATGGCGACGACGGCAGCAGGATACAATGACACAGAAAGATCTCAGCACTGGGGCGATTTCTTGTGTGATCCCCGCGATCTGGATTTCGTCGTCGTTCTCTTAGTAGAGTGGTCGCCTTATGTCCATGGCGCAGAAATGCGACGGAAACAAAGCGAAGGAAGGAGTCGGTACTCAAAGTGAAGCTGTTTGCCACGCACATAAGTCCCGTGACTATTAAATTGAGCATCAACATGAGTTCTCACCTTGAAAACGGTTCATTGCTACCGTTGGGCCATGGTGCAGCGTATACTGATGCACAGAAATGGACTGACATTCCTCTTCGTAGCATATTTGAATGAAAACATCATGGCCAAGACGAAGGATTCAGTCACTATGTGTATCTAAGGATTAGTGACTTGAGTGATTTGATCACCACACATCCACGTTGAAGCGACGATCTTGCATACAATCGCGTATCATGTATCTTGTTCTGGGTATAAAGCAAGGAATTTTCTGTTTTGCGATGACTTAACGTCTAGGGAGCACTGGGGGGAGAAGACCTATTCAAATGAGGTAGTACAGTTGCATTTCAAATATGATTTCGAATCAAACCTTACATGTTGAGCCCTTCGTACTTCCTTACGATCCCGTCGTCACTAGCCGTCCACACCTCGCCATCAGAACCACCAACCCGAATACACCTCGCCGCATCGCAATCGGTGCCAACCAACTCCGCCTGAACGGCAGGCCCTTCTGGCCGTACGCCTACAACATAAGGCAGCCCATCCTCCGTCGCCACCGCAAGACCAGGTTCCTTGTTCCCAAACGACGACGATACGAAAGTGAGCTCTTCCACTGAGGCTCCGTTTCGTGAGAACGAGGTTAACGGGGTCCCGAGTGACCGTGTATCATACACGTTGATGATGCCCGCGTTGGAACCAGTGGCGACCAGGCTGGAGGAAGGCGCGTACGCGATGGAACACAGCGCAGATGACCCACGTTGGGCCGCTGAGTGGAAAATTGACTGCTTCGTCCCAAGGTCGAACGCCTGAAACGTCCCGTCGTTCAAGGCGCAGAACACAACTTTCTCTGCCGTCTCCACCTCACGCTCGTCGAACGGTGTGGGCTTTGCGCCCTCCTCCCCATCGGGTGGCTGCGAGAACGCGCCTTCTCCTCGTTCCCCTACGCTCATAGCGAGCGCGGGGATGAATCCTGCGACTCCGAGGGAACGTATTTGCGTGCCAGAAGGCACGTCCCATAGTCGCACTGTTCCGTCTTTGGAGCTCGAGAGGACGTTTCGGCCCCGAGAGATGATGGCCCCGGAAGTGACTGCCCGACTGTGGCCCTTGAAGGTTCTCACCGGATCAATGCGAGAGGCGGTGGGTCCAGAAGAGTTCGGAGAGGGAGATGGCACTTCTGCAGAGAGAATGGACAAAGAAAAGTCGACACCAGCCGTCAAGAGTGCGCGCGAGGAAGGAAAGAACCTCAACGAGGTGACCGAGTTGAGATGTGCTTTGCTAGTGGTGCACACGGATGGATTGGACGATGCAGTTGGCACAATGTAGACTAGGCCATCGTCGTACCCGGCCGCAAACTGTGATCCATCTGGGGCCACGTCGAATGCGGCAATTTTTCGCCGCTGGGAGAGGATTGTCAAGGAAAGCAGCAATCACAAACGAGTAAAAAACGTACCTGGCCAGATGCATTGAGGGGTAGAGGATCAGCATATGACTTGGTGGGCAGAACCGTTCTCGTGTGCTCGATCCTCATGCCAGAACAAGCAGCTGTATAGACTCGCTATAAAACACCATGTATCTGTGCCTATTCAATCGCAATGAAGGTTGAATATATAAACTACTTACATCGTGAGCACTCTTGAAGTCAACACCTCCCTGACCCTCAAATCGGACGAGATTCCGATCACGCTCATCGAGGGTTGCGTGGACCTTGCCGTGCACTGTCGTCTCTCCGGATTTGTAGCATGATATCCAGAAAGATTCGTTCGGGACTAGTCCTGAGTTGATGTCTGAGATGACCTGTTCAAAATCAGGTTGGATAGTGACAATGGGAAGATGGATTGGAGGATTCATTTCATACAGCAGCGGTTTGGAAGATGAAAGAGTTGCGGCGCTTATTACTACGTGATGACCTCAAAGAGCGCCTACGACGCACTTGTCTTCCTCGACGACCTCGTTCTTTAGAGCTCGACACGCCGGACGACGACGGAAGTCACGAAATGTCGTCGACTACAATGGACGCGGCGACGGCGGTAGCATCTCCCCTCGTCGTCAGCAACAACACCCAACCACCCATCGTATATTTCTTGCAGCTGCTCCAACAAGTCCTGTCTGCTTCAGTCGCCCTCGTCGTCTTCGTCGCTCGTACCGCTTCCTCAATTCTGTCTCCAATCTCAATCGTTTCGTCGTCTTTACTCTATCTCTTTGCGCCCGTCCTCGTCTTGGCGAACATCCTCCTCGATGTCTTCCTCGTGACGCCGTTCCACATCATCGTGTACCTTTTGCATGCGCTCTACCCAATCTACGTGCTCGTGGGGATCGCGTTCATCTGCGCGTGCTTCGTCGGACTTGCAGCACGCCTTTCCATCCATTTGCTGAAGTCCATCCTACTGCGATCGCCATCCGTTGTGCAGCCTCCTTCGGTTCACGTTACCCAACCTGAGGAGGACGAAAAGCCGAGACGGAAAGCGCAAAAGAGGGTGTCAATCAAGGAGGAGAAATAGCTGTGCGACTGGTTGGTGGTGTGTATAGTTTTTCGTATGGCATTCTTCACATCTTTCATAACACAGCCGATTCCAGCAGTACATATAACCTACAGCAGTAAAAAAACTGCCACAGGCGAAGCCCCCGAGAGATTGTCTGTATTCGTATGAATGTGTCCCATGTTGTATCGTACCTTCAGCTTTGAACGTATGTCGTTTTTTGTGAGACCGTTTCGTCGATGTCTGACGTGCGCTCGTTCTGCATAAAGGACGATACTATACCAGTTTTCTCTTCTGTACTCGTAGAGTTGGAATCTGCCACCTTTGCAGAGAATCCAAGACAGTGTCTCAACATATAGTGAGCCTCGTAACTTTCCGCAACTATAGCATCTCACCGTAACATATGTTCACTGTAAGATATCCTATTGCAGACACATTTTAACCCCGTGTGACAACTTTAAGTCCGTGGCGTCATGTACCGTCACTCGGTTCAAGATGCAAAATCGAAGGATCGCCTCTCGACGTTGCTCTGTTGAACTTGTTTCATCATCGTCTTTCCTGGAGTTGTCGCGCTCAGTAGATCTTCATTCGGGTTTCGTCCACTGCATCAGCAGTCGTTCGCACATCAGCGCGATTGCAGTCTTAACCTCATGTGAGCACTGCAGCCTGCGTACTCGCTTCTACTGAGTAGCTTGCGGGTGTAAAATGATGACGCGAGCAGAATCTGAGTTCCTGTCCAGGTGAGTGATCCTTTCCATATGGATTCCGCGACGAGTCTGGTCGATAAAGTGCAGTCAATGTCTTATATAAAGATGTTTTGATTTTCTTCTGATGGTGTTCGTCGGGACCCTTGGTAAGGCCATGATCATGAGCGAAACACAAGGTTTATCTCAGTTGTAGGCTCAGATCAAGCCCCTCACACGGAACGTGAGAGGGGCTTGTCGCAAAGTAGGGCTTTTACTAGGGACATGTTTTGATACAAATTTTGATAGTCCCTGGTTGTTATGTCATAACACAAGCTTACTATTGGGACTCTATGCAGTTATCAGGCCAACTTCGACAACTTCTCAAGAAGAGCGTGCCATCCACTCTGAATCCACTCTCTAGACGCGTGAATCCAGACTGGATATCTGGCAGTCCAAATCCTCAACGAGGATATTGCAGAGCATGATACGGTACATGTAATATTGACCCTGCTAGAATTCTCAATGCGCACAGCGGGACACTGCGCGAGTTTGTGATGCAACTCAAGCTTCAGTACTGCTTCAGTCTCCCACAATCCCACTGCACTGTCTGTATGATACTAGGTGTCCACAATAGCAAAGTCGTCAGTTCACGGTAGGGTCCCAGGCTTCATGGTGACTTCACATAGCTTGCGAGAGACATTCAAACTTTGAAGAGCCTGCTGCTCAGTCGATGGTCCCGTGGTCCCGAGTTGCTGTTGATCATAGGACAGCAGATAGAACAATGAACAGGGAGTGTCAGGGGCGTAGATGGATGATTGTGGATGCTGAGGCTGTCGAGGAGCTGAAGCCGCGAGGACGGGATGAGAGAACTCGAGTGGAAGCTGTACATTTTGCACAAAAGCACAGGGGAAGGTATTGACCATATCGTGTGGATGAAAGCAAAACAGTATGATGGTGCATCAATCAGGTGAAGGTTATGACCATGAGTCTGGTTTACTTGTGCATAGGAGTGGAGGGAGAGAGAAAGGCTTGCAATGAAGTGACGCCACTGCAGGATGACGACTGGTCTTTGCGAGATATTGAACGGATAAGAAAAGTGTTTGTATGGAGATAAGAAACCGGTTGTATTGATTTTGTATCAAAACATGTGTCTATTAAAACACCTACTTTGCGACAAGATCCTCCACGGCTGCGCGGGTGGACGGTCTTGATTTGAGACTCGAAATTTGATGTCTTTGTCGTATGCAAAATATGTCATCGTTTTCTCGGGAAATTCTAATTGGCCTCACCATGGGCGGTCTTTAGCCGAACTCCGCCCAGGCTTTGGGCGCCCTCCGGCCAAAGTACATCGGGTGTTGAACGGGAAAATTGAAAATGATGTTGGAGCATCCGTCTAGACGATTTTCATGGTGTTTGGTCCCTTATGTTGGTGCTACTTTCAAAAATATCAGGAAGAGGTGAGCAGTGCTGAATTCATCAAAACGGATGTCCCGATGTGGTAAGATGATCTACTCGACTTTGATCGCATTCCGGATAAGCGATTGTGGCGTGTATTCCAGCTCGGGCATCACCGTATGACTCTGCGTATCAAAACTCGAAACAAATATTCCGTCAAGACGCGAACGTCAGGCTTCCTATGCGTCCCTCGTTGTCGCAGGCTCGGCGTCAGGCGTGAATCCCTTGGCTGGGAACTGAATCAAGAGCGCTCACTTCTCCAAATTTCAAGCTCAAACATGTCGTGATGCTATGTAAGAGTCCGGAAGCCTGAAATGTACAAAGAGCGACCCACTCACATGTCTTTCCAGAGATAGCTCGCAATCGGACTCTGGAGCGCAGAGTCTAAATCAGCGTATCGAACTGCGCTTGAAGCGTGCGTTCTCCTCGTTGTCCACTTCTGCACTGTCCACCATCTCGTACTCGCCATGTCCACCCTCTTGACGGCGGCGCTATATGTCGTCGCTCCTTTCTTGCTATGGAAGACTCTTTGTGCTTGGAAAGCCCGCCAGAACCTTCGTCCTACACCCCCTGGACCATCACGGCGATGGCTAGTCGGACATCTGTTCGATATGCCACAAAGTCATGCATGGGAGACATACAGAGACTGGTCTCTTGAGTATGGTGCGTACCAACTCATATCACATCGAATGCCAGCAATCACTGAGCACAAGGTCAATAGGTGATGTCGTGTATGTAGAACTTCCTATGAGGCCCATCTTGATCCTTGGGTCCTACCAAGCAGCGAAAGAACTTCTCGACGGTCGGTCAGCCATATATTCTGATCGTCCTTCATCCGTCATGCGAGAGTTGTACGTACTCCTCCGGGTCATTTTACTCTTCCTGCATACCGACCATCGCGTCTCTAGGGTATCTTGGGGCTGGTCCATGACATCAATGCCGTATGGGTCCACATGGCGAGCAACACGCAAACTCTTCCATAGTCATTTCAGCGGCTCTGTCGTGCATCGATACCAACCCATTCAGCTTCAAGAAACGCGTGCATTGCTTAGTCGTTTCCTCGATAGCCCAGATCTGGCTCGTCAGCATATTCATAGGTACGGAATATAGTCAAGTCGAGATGCAAGCTCTACACTTATCATTTTGTCATAGTCTTCCAGGGTCTACAGTAATGCGTATCGTATATGGAACTCGGAACGCTTCTCAGACTCAAGAGTACGTTCAGCTGGCTGATCGTGCACTGGAATCTGCCCGGAAGATAACGGTCCCCGGTGCGTTCCTGGTGGAATCAATTCCCTTTCTGAGATATGTTCCCGGGTGGATGCCGGGCGGTGCTGCACAGAGGTTCGCCGCTCACTATAGACCCATTGTACAACAAATGCGCAACCAACCATTCGAGAAAGTGAAGGAGTCAATCGTAAGTCGCACATCAACGTTCTACTACGGTCTTCACACTGTACATCTGGTTACACCAGTTCGCCGGAGATTGTCTCCCATCGATCGCTAGCAACATCATAAGACAGTTGCAAGGAGAACGAACGATTTCGGAGATAACGACGGAAGAAGATACTTTGGCAAGAAACGTTACGGCAGTGGCGTACGCAGGTACGTCCCTTGCAGCACTTGGACGCCGCGGTCGCTCACCAGAATTACAGGAGCATCTGCAACGGTGTGTGCAGTGCTTTCTTGGCAAATGTCGTAATTTTGACCACTTCTTCGGTGCCTTTGTTAGACTGTTGCGGCTCTTGAATCTTTCATGGTCGCCATGGCGAAGTTTCCTGAAGTGCAAGTAAAAGCACGAGGAGAGCTGGGCGCTTTTATCGGGTCGTCGCGTCTCCCAGAATTCGACGACCTCAAGAATCTGACATACATTCGGGCTATCGTAATGGAAACGCTCAGATGGATGCCAAGTGCACCACTTGGACTTCCTCACTGTCTCTCTCAGGACGATGAATACAAAGGCTATCATATTCCAGGCGGAAGTCTCGTTTTTGCGGTACGTGTCGCATTTTTCCACGTGGACAAACATGCTTACAATGCATCTTTCAGAACGTCTGGTAAGACCAAATATTTCTTCTGAAGCTAACGGATGCTCAAAGTTAGCAGGGGGATCCTGCATAACCCAAATGACTATCCACAACCTGAAGTGTTCTGGCCTGAGAGGTACATCGCTCATGATGGTCAGATTGATTCTTCCGTGCGTGATCCTTGCACTATTGCATTTGGTTTCGGACGGCGGTCAGTGAACTTTTCACACTCAATCTTCACCGTACTAACTCGTCGTTGCTAGAATTTGTCCAGGCTCAGATTACGCTATGAACTTGATCACGATTTGCGTTGCATCCATACTACATGTCTTCCACATCGAAGTCGACGTGGATGAATTTGGCCAGCCAGCTAAGCTTTCGTCGCAAGGCAGCAGTGACGCGATCTCGTGCGTTCATACTATGCGTCTCATTCATTTTCCAAGCTGACTGTCGATTGATCGGACTCCAGTGCTCCGACAAGCTTTCCGATCCATCTGACGCCTCACTCACCGGAGGCCGCAAGTCTTGTTCGTGATATAGAGGTCGAGTACGAAGACAAATGTTTCTTCATGGAGAAGTCTGAGCTTGCAGACTGATACGTTAAGTACAAAAGTGTAACACCACACACTTCATTCTCTCGATATGACTAGTCGTGGTGCGATGTAAGACGCAGTCGCGTTATGTGCAGTACGCGGCTCGGTGATGGACCTGATGTATTCTAAGTTCAATCTATAGTCTGATCCTTATTACTGTACGCATGTCCCACACATGTCCGCCGTCCGTGATCCATGCATGCATTCACCAATGCTTCGTTGAATAGCACATCTTGACCTATCGGAACCGAGACATAATCTACTACGACATGTAGCAGTACTCAGCTTTGATTGTTGATCATGACTCAACCTCGATGCCTCCACCAATGATATGATTAGCTGCATCTATCATGTATGGCAAAACTTTGATGATACCAAACAATCTAATTCTATGGCCCTTTATCTGTTATACACTGTATGCGTCGCTATCTAAGATATATGGCATTCTGCCTCGGTTCAAAATTGCACACGAACGAAAGAAAGAGTGAGCACGATCCTGAGCGAAATTGGACGACCCCCCATGGCAGCGTATGGACATCCGAAGGGGTCAAGCTTCTGTTTGAAGACTAATTTGCGCGGCTGGACCCCAAGTCTTCTAATCAGTGCATCCACATGTTCTTCAGTTCAACGCTCAAACAAATGTTTCCAATGATGGATCTCACTTTGCGCGATACGTGGGATGTTTCCGCATCGTCAGAATCCACGTGCCTCGTTTCATCTATCCGAATCATTATGCATGTATTCATCTCCGTCTGCGGCTCTCGTGCACGCGGGATCGCAGTCACGTTGAAACTAGAGATTGGGTCCTCCAGTTCGATCGTATTTCGACCGCCCACAATGCGCATACGGGAGTTTACTACCTGTGACGTAGCAAAATTAGAGAACAAAGTATGATACTGAGGCGCGAAGACTGACCATGAGTAAGCAATTCGAATAGAGCTTGCCTGTGATCGCCAAAGGAACGACGTACAGCAGAGTCGTTCGGGAAGTGAGGAAGAAGATAAGAGACATGATATTGACCGTCGCACAGATCAATCCAGTCTCGAGGGTGAGCTTGATGAGGCGATAAAGCACGCCGCTGGTCCGTTTCGCAGTACTTGACCTCTTGGCTCTCACGAGGTAAAACCACATGCTGCAGGTAATGATCACATGACAAAGGGCGCTGGCTCCAGCCCATGCCTGCAGTATCGTTTGAGTCTACAGATCACGATGCATTGACAGACGTGCTCACGCTGGTGATCCACATGAACGATTTATTTGTGGACACTGAAAACGTGTCCACTTCAATGACAGATCGGAATGAATGTTAAGGAGCGCTCACGCACATAGTGATAGGTGACCAACCACAAAGCACTGCGCACCGGCGTATACTCCGAATGCCCCTTGCGCGACGGCCAACTACATTCGAAGGTGTAAGCACTCAGCCTTGCTACTTCAATGAGGGGTAAACCTTCCCACCAGAGATACCAAAAGCGATAACCAGTAATTCTGACTGAGTCTATGAATTCTCCACGCGTAAAACAGTTGGCACAGGCAGCTCGCTATAGAAATATGTCAGAGTAAGTTCATCTGTGATGATTGACGCATCTCTTACTAATCGCCGCTAGCATAGGAACACTAAGGCCCCACAGGCTAACGTTGTCCAGTTGGACGACATCACCCCAACCTTTTGCGAACAAACGAAATCCGTCGTAAGTCGCGAGTCCAATTTGAACCATCTCGAGGAGGAACACGACTCCGACTGTGGTCTTGTAGAGTGTCTTATCTCGTGGAAAACCATCGTGGTAGCTCACTGTCGTGAACGCAATGAGTATTGTGTGCATCGATCATGATAGGAGTAGGGAGACGTACAAACTTGGGCCAAAAGAACGCCGAAAAGACCCCAATCAAGCATGAGAGCTATGAACTGATGTGTGTTTCATGGAGAACGGTGTGTCGGGTGGTGTATGAACTCACTATGGGACCTGTTCTGAGCGGTCGTTACGCGAATTAGCCATGTTTGTTGCAGGAATCAAGTCGCAGAGCTGTACTCACAACAACACAAGGTTTGTCGGATTGACGACGGACATGCTCGTGGTGATCATGATACAGAGGGCAGATTGCTACCAGTATTGAAGCATGACCCCGGTGGCGATTATGTACCAGCATAGAATGGAATCTTGAATAGGGCGCAGACCGCATCACACGAACAACAATACCCAGGGCATGTCTGTTATCTGCCTGCCTAGAGTGGAAATAACAATAGTGACAACACGCCTCTGAGAGAGAGCATGGAAGGCTGAGCTGCCAGGTCCTACGTGACGCGATGCCGTAGTATCCCCATTCACTTCAAGCTCCCGGACGCATGAAGCCTTAAGGTGACGCAAGATCATGCCAAGACGGAGATTTGGACGGTCATGGCGAAGCCTCCGTGGCGTCTTTACAACCACTGCCTTTCCACCGCCACATCTGTAGACAGTATTTTCCAGCCTCTCCAGGTGTTGAAATGGAGAGTACGTTCCTAAATAACGGTAGATGTGAGCCCGGACCTCTCGGATAGCCTGTTGGTAAGTGGATTCGGTTTCAGGCTCGCAAGAACAACATATTCGCCAAACACTTACGACAGTTGGATCATCATAAACCTGACAGTTTCTGTCAGATGAGGTAACCGAACGTCACGGTCGATTCTTCAAGGAGCGTCGTCGTTACAGTTTGGCCGGCGTACCGGGATGAGACTGTGCCGATATCCCGAATGGATGTCAAAACGCATTACGTAAGTAAGATTTATGAGTTGAAATTTTGCTACGTTCAAGTTCAAGAAGTTCAACTTGAACTTGACTAGATTCATAGTACATCCTATCATTTGGACTGAAACTTCACAACGCGCATATGTATCGTGGTTGCATGCTCTACACGTCGATCCCTGCGTCACGGCAGATTCAAGTCCGTTCGCAAGGCTTAACTCGGACACTCGCGTTGAACATGATCACTATCAGCACACGAAACCGGAGGAATGTATGACTCAAGTATGTTGCTGCCGTTTTGAATATGAAGTGATGCTCATCAGAATGCTTGTGAGGACCGATTTTTTTAGGGACGTATGTCCGTCTACATGCATCAGACGGAGGCCATCAGAAAAGTTGAGCTGGCTGAGATCCTCTCTTACTTGACAATATCGATAATTAACTTGAAGGTAGCCTGAGGTTCATTCGTTTTCCACCGCCGCTACTCCTCGGGTCCAAACTCTCGCAATGCTGGTACGACAGCTTTCGCCAGAGTCGGGTAAACACATCGGTGACGCCACAGATTACGTCTCATGCAGCGCACTGTTCAGCAACCGATGTCCATACACCAATTTGCGACATCCTTGAAACCCCGATTTGAACCTGGGACGCTCATGTTGCCTATCTTTTATGTTATATCTTGAACGATCCGGACGGACTATCGATGTACAACATTTCCCGACTCCAACCATGTCCAAACACTCTACTCAAGGCAAAAGAGACGTTAAGTTTTGGTTGATATTCGTCTCTATCTGCGTCTCAATGTTCATGTCTGCATTCGATCTTACTGGGCTGTCTACGGCACTACCGACCATTATCGAAGACTTGCACGGTGACAATTTCGTATGGATAGGGTCAGGGTATTCGCTCGCATCTACCGCACTCTTGCCCTTGTCCGGCGGGTTAGCCGAGGTACGTCTGGCTGGTGTACTTATTGGACTTGTTATCCTGACTCAATTTCCATCTCAGATTTTTGGAAGACGAACGGCCATGCTTTTTGCTCTTGTCTGCTTCGCCTTGGGGAGTGCGCTTTGTGGCGCAGCTCAGAACATGACTTGGCTCATTGCAGCGAGAGGTAGTAAGGCCCGCCGACTTTAATTGCGTCACCATACTGATGAAAGATATCCAGTCATTCAAGGGATCGGTGCGGGCGGATTGCAATCCATTCCAAACATCATCGTTTCCGATCTCGTTCCGTTGTCAGATCGAGGGTTATTTCTAGGTATACTTGGGCTGTAAGTCACAGAAACCTTGTTTGAATGTCTTGGCTGACAAAATGACCAGTACTTGGGCATTAGCTTCAGCAACAGCCCCTCTTATTGCCGGTGTGTTAGCGAGCCGCAGCCAGTGGCGTTGGTTTTTCTGTATGTGTGGATCCCATCGATATATCTACCGTTTGACCGTTTATATGTATCCGCAGACTTGAACCTACCTCTGTCCGCCATCTCGTTATTGATGGTGCTTCTTTTCGTTCAACTACCAACACCTCCCGGAACATTGCGAGAGAAGCTTGGTCGCATAGACTGGATGTGCGTTATTTCGCTGTATTGGAATTTTGAAGACGCCAATATGTGGTATTGTCGCAGTGGAAATGCTTTGATTATTGGAAGCACAGCTGCTGTCGTCATCGGGCTGACCTGGGGTGGTGTCACACATCCCTGGAGCTCAGCTCGAGTATTGGTACCACTGATCAGCGGCGGAGTTGGCTTCCCTATTTTCATTGCATACGAGGGCATGCTAACAAAGGAACCGATGGTGAGTCAACGTTGCTGACGTTCCTCCTGTTAATGAAGAATCTCCCTTCAGATTCCGTGGTCTTTATTGCACAATCGGACAAGCGTCAGTGGGTATGTGCCTTGTCTTGTCTTTTCATTGATCAAGTATGTTGACATTTAGCAGATATATCCAAGGGTTCATCAACCCCCTTGTCAACGTTGCGATCATATGTTAGTCGTACCTTAAGTCAATCTTTCGCGTCTCTATTTACACCTGTAATTAGACTACATGCCGGTGTACTATCAAGCATGCAAAGACGCATCTCCGACAGGCTCCAGCGTGGACACACTGTCACTCGCACTCGTTATCGCGCCATTCGCAGCTATTGGTGGCGTAACTGTCTCCAAGACGCAGCGTTATCGTCCCCAGCTTTGGTTCGCGTGGAGCGTCTTCATGATCGGGATGGGCATCTACACTATTGTCCGTTTCGATACTTCCAAGTCGGTCAGCATCGCTCTCGCAGGTGCCATGTCGATTGGCTCTGGATTTCTTTATTGTATGTAACAGTTTATTATCGAGATCTGCGGTCACTGACAATTCTGTTCTCACAGCTGTGATATATTTTCCTATACTATCCCCATTGCCAGTCGAGCACAACGCAGCTGCTATATCATTCCACGCGTTCTGTCGCGCATTCGCTGGGGCACGTTCATCGTCTTCTGTTACAGTGCACTATATTCACCGGCCATTTTACTTAGGTATGGGGCGTGTCTATCGGAGCCTCTATTCTACAGAACGAGCTTGCAAAACGCCTCCCCGCGGCCTTCCTGACACTCATCCTTGGTACCACCAATGCTAACGTCTCAGACGTCAACCTTGCATACTCCGCTATTCCTCTCATTCCTTCTCTCACTGGCACGCTTAAAGAAGAAGTTCGCGTGGCGTTCGGCGATGCCCTAACCGTCGTATGGCGAACGATGATATGCATCGTTGGAGTCGGATTTTTGGCGTCTCTCGCAATGAAGGACATTCCACTGCATTCAAAAGTCGACAAGAAATGGGCCGTGCCGAAAGGAGAGGAGTTGGATAGTACATCGGAGTTCATCCCGATGTGACGGTGCAGAGTATAGAAATAGTCGCACGAAATCCATACCTGTGCCAGTGTATGGCTACCGGGATGTAGCGTGGATGTTTGGCTTGTTCCGTACGCCGTGCCCAGATGGATGAGGACGGCAGAGCCTCCGGCCGTGCAACATATCGTAGCGGATGTCACTCGTTCATCGTTGATCCGGGTTGCGTGGTCTCTCTGAAAATATATGGTGTGAGCGCTCATGTTCACGAAATTGGTACTGGACACTGTCGACATCGAAACATAGCGCTGTAGTGAACTGGTCGAAAATCTTCGATGAGCAGCGGTGCTAATTTCAGTGAAACTCACACATCACTGCGCACATACATCTCGAGAAATGGCGTTTCTGTTCGAACGCATGGGTCGCTGATGTCTCGATCTCGACCGTTGCATTTTCGTTAGTCGCGATCATGAGATTCTGTGTTTTGAAGAGGGTCGTGCATAACAATCACAAACAATGAATTTTGGCGGACAGTCCGGCAAACTCCGATGACGGGTGGCGTTACCCAACCGTGGTAGTAAGTACTACTGAATTCGTATCTTCCAACGCTGGCTCAATTCTTTAACTCATCGACTGTGCTAAAGTGGATTATCCGCGCTATGTTCACAGCTTGGATCATCCTTCGTTACCGTAAATGTCTACACCCGCCTGCTTCTCTCGTTCAGTACCGCCAGGGCCCCCGATCTCCACAGTTGGAGGCGCAGAATCCTTTTGGCTGACAACGGTAAGCAGCGCCGCGGCCTATCTCAAGTGGGTCTGATGCAGATGCATTTCGCTCACACCGGAGGCCTAACTCAACCATAGCGAGAACAATGCAAAATGACGCAACATGTGCCGAGGACGACTGGATGACCAAGTCGTTCCGATGCGAAAAGAACCATTACAGTGGTGCGACTCGGAGGTGGTGCCGGTGTACGGTACCGAGTGCGGACCTAAGTTCTATCGGGAGAAAGATGTGAGACTCTTCTGCGGTATTCATAACTATAGTAAAACTCACCAAAACAAGACGGTCGGTGTTCTCAATCCATGCTGCTTCTTCTTTTTAAAGCTGTTCACGAAATTGTAGGCGCATCCCGTCTGCAGGAGAACTTTGAACTTCAAAGATCTTGCGCGCCATGCGAGGTAGTATAAAGGATGCGACGACATCCCGTCGTTGTCTGCATCTTCCAGACTTCACATCAACTATTCAACACCGCAACCCATACCCACTCATCTACATCACTCTTCCACGTCGTACTCTCTTCACATAATGTTCTCATCATCCTTTAAACAGTAAACTCTGCGTCCTTCTCCTTGGCCTCGGTCTCTGCGCATGCTGCTCCTACTGGTATGTCCTGTTGCTTCAGACGACGAGCACGTTACTTACTATTTGCTATAGGAGATGATAACAACACCATGAACGTCGATGACACCGCATTTAACGACCTTCTCGACGACAGCGGCAATGCTGCCAATGTCGATGATGATGCTCTCAACAGCCTCATGCACTCCATTGATGTCGGTGCCTTGAACAACGGCGACTCCTTCACCGGGCCCTCCTCCTCCTTTACCCCCCACCTCTTACACAAAGCGCGATAGCGGCAACGCGGTCAACGTCGACGCCGATACGCTCAACAACAACCTCCACACCCTCGGCGTCGTGCCTTGAATGGTGATGACGACTCCACCATCTACACTCAGGCTGACCACACCATCAGCAGTCGCGACAACGGCAACGGTACTCCGAGTCTCCAGAACGTCGGCGTTGGTGCACTCAACGGCGGGTCATCCACCTCGGATTGAGCGGTGCGTTGAACTCTAAGTCAGGGGATGGAAGCGACATTGTAATTCGTACTTATCTAATTGACTCTCTGCTAGCACCATTTGTCACCATATCCTCCCATTGTATTATTACCACCCGGACAGCGACCAGTTTGTCGAGGATCTTCGCTCTGGAAATATTTGGTGAGTAAGGTAAAAAACAGATTGGCGTCACGGATGTGCGTACTTGTCTTGCTTCGTCAAAGTACAAAACTCGCGCTCCAGAAGTGTTCCAAAGCGCTCCATCACCAGACACGACATTTTTCCACCCTTCCTGTCCTCCCCATGGAGTACGCCATATATATAAGGTACGACGGTACCCTGGATAGCTTAATAATCGCATAGCTTTCAATCTTCATTGTTTTAATCTCTCATCTTCCAACTTTTTCGTTCGCTTCGAACTTTGTATTTCTGGTCTCCACATAGAGGGTGATGTGCACCGTTATAGGGTGGCCAGAAGCTGAGCTTGCACGCCCGCGGTATGATACAAATCTTCCTAGCTCTGGTATCTCTCCACGTACATAGTACTACATGCATTTGTACACTGCAATATCTCCCAAGTTCTCATGTGTCAATCCCTGGCCTACCTGACTACATGATTGAACACCCATCCGGGAGCTTCGGCAGTCCGTCCGCCCCCATGTCGAGCCCTGGTGGAAGGGGACCCATGATCTCAGCCGGCGGGGAGCCGTGTGATTGCATCTACACACACACACACACCGTCAGCCCATACACATTGACCAGTCAAGAATGAATAGGGATGGGATGGGGTAGAGACGTACCTCGTTCATGAGTCCAACGACCTTGACGCCCTGCGTGGGGTCGTCATCCGAGTACGTCGGTGCCTCAAATATCTCAACGATCTGCGCGACGAGGACTTGTTGCGCTTCGTACCGCTTCATGTCGTCTGGCTTGATCTTCGCCGCGTTGTCGCGTATGTATGATGGGAACTACAAGTCAAGCCTGACGTTAACTATGTGCGTGGAAGAAAAGTTAAGAGGCAGAAGGTGTGGCGTACTTTGTCATGCAGCTCTTTCAGAGGTTCATACAGCACCTCCTTGCTCATGAGTTGAGACATCATGGATTCGAGTATCCCCTGCAGATCTTCATCTGACTCGCCACCTTCGCTACCTAGAGAACCTAGCAGAGCTTCGAGGGGATCTTCTTCACCGCTCGCAGCTGACTCCGCCTGCACGATACGATGAGCACACAACAACAACAACACACGCAGAACGACAAATATAACATTACCTGCAGGTTCGTCTCACTCTCCTTCAACTTCTCCATCGCCTTCCGTATACTCTTCTGGAAATCATCGTCCCCGACCTCCCTCTTTCCTGCCTCCGCCGCAGTCGCTTTCCCCTTGCCTTCCGTCCCTGCCACCCCTGGGTACACACCCTCACCAGGCACGCCCGCCCCCATACTATCCATCTCACCAATCAACATGTCCTCCCACGCCTTCCTGAACTTCGCCTCCGCCTCTTTATCCTCTCCCGACGCGCCGCCCTCCGGTGCGGGCGACGCCTCCGAGGCGATCTCGCGCATGAGCTCTGCCATGCCCTTGGCCAGCTCAGAGGCGAAGTCGTCCGAGAGGTTCAGGTCGTCTAGACCTAATTTCGGTTTCGCCGCTGCTGGCTGGGCGGATGGTGCGGGGGCGGAAGTGGCGGGGGAGGGTTTGGATGGCGTGCCGGTTGTGGGAGGTTTGGAGGGTGCTGGGGCGCTGAATTGGTCGAGTACATCTGTGGATGTGTAGTCGTATGAGCACACCGACAAGATATCCAGAGGGTCACTGAACCGCACATACCATCAAGATCGTCCACGTCCTCTTCCACGACGGCCGGTTTCTTCTGTTGAGCTGTCTGAGACATAATTTCCTTCCTTCTTCTGCCCTCAGTGTAGCTCGTTTCGTCGTCGAGTTCAAAGAGGGTGGACAGAGGGTATGTAGATACTTTTGGGAACGAGAACGTGAAACTTAAAGTTGGAGGCGACTTGCTAGACCCGGTCCGGGTATGCAGTAGGCGTCCATATAAATGTCCGAATGTACGACTTCGCCGCGACCTGACTCAACCTCATACGTTTTCTCGACAAATCTCACTACATATGTGTGTACATATGTGTAGATACAAATCATTGTACTAGGTTGTATGCAAGTTTGAGACCTGATGTGGGCCACGGCGCTCAGGTTCGACAAGGGTGGACCTGTGAACGCCTGCCTCCCAGATCGCCGTCATCTCAGATCGCCGTCGTTGCAGATACATAGAACCAGTTTTGTTTGGTATAACTTTATGAGATTTTCTACATTCGAGGTTACATCTTCTCTACTGGGCTGCGTGCGGATGTATCTCCTCAGAGAGCTGCCAAAACAGCATCCGCGCCAGAGACAGAGACATCGGTGCCAGGCTCACGCTACGAGAAATTAGCATCGTCAGATACGGTCGCGACTCGGATGAATATCTGAGGGAGCGTACCTCAACGTAGACGACCTTCAAGTCATCCAAAACGATAGCACCACGGGCAACACGCGTTCCGAGCCCGATCCCGCGACCGCTCAAGTCGATGTCCCACCCAATTTGCTTGGCGAAAGTAGCTTCAGGGTCAGACAGCGACAGGACCTACATGCACGAACGCAAAACAAGCATAAGTCAGACAAAAGGGTAGAAATGAGAGAATAAGAGAGGAGACGCACCTTATCCTTCAATCCAGACACCTTAGACCATCCGCTCATGACGAACGGGTCGTTAGCGGCGAACACGGCGATCACGTCTACGCCCTTTCCCTTGAACTCTTCAGACTTCTCGAGGTAGGGAGGGAGGTGCGTTTGGTGGCATGTGCTCTGTTCGAAACCGGTTATGTAGATCAGCGTTGATCTAGCATTATCAATATCAATGCGTACAGTGAAAGCTCCTGGGACGGAGACCAGCACGACCTTCTTTCCCTTCCATTCTTCAGCGGTCTTCACCTTGACGGCTACAGTACAAGACTATTAGCAAGCTGACCTTCAAAAGTCTGAGGGAAGCGAAGAGAACGCACGGATTCCGCAAGAAGCGAAGCTCTCCTCAGGCTGGTACGGGATGTGGAGGAACGTAGTGCCCGTAGGGAGGGTATCGCCAACTTTGATACTCATGTTGATGGAAAATCGTCTAGTAGTAGAGGTACGATGAACGTGGAAGTACGTGTTCAGAGAGGATTTGAGGGAGAGAGCGATATAGGCTTGTATCATGTGATGCCCGAGAGGTCTTACTCAGACTCGGAGGCCTCGGTGTTTATCCAATGTTTATCTGAATGAAATGGCGACGAGACGATACTGTAGGCTCGAACTTGAAGAATTTCCGGCCGTATATCGATTCATCTTTGCTCGCGCTCATTGTCTGATTATCACACCATTCGACGCGGGATTCGGCACACTAAGTTACTGTCAGCCCGTCGCTTTTTGGTTCCAACTTCCCGGATACTCCTTGAACTTCGCATTCTATGCCATACTTTCACTTGTAACTTGGACTCACAAGCTCGATAACGATTCTGGAACAGACTACAGCGTTCGTCGGTCGGGCGGAGGATATTGCGGAGGCTTGGCGGAGGCTAAGAATAGACGAACGGAACTAAATCCACTGTAAGTAGTAGCAGCAAAAAAGTAGTGAGACTACAAATTATCAGCGCGCCAGCCGCCGCTCTTATCCTCGGGCATCTCATGACATGTACAGCCAGTGAATGCAGATAGTACATTCATCAGTTTCTGGTACGTACTACCCGTCCTCTTTGTACTCTCAAATTTGCAGACCGCTGATGTTTTTTGACTTAGGGAGATGCTTCAAGAGAAGCATTCCCCGAGCCAATCAAACGATGGACATAGAAGCACAGGAGATTGACCCCTCACATGATCATTTATCCCGCTCTGTCTCTTTCTGTGAATGTCTCAGCATCATGGTCCTTGAACTGTGGTTATCGCTGTCCTTGTGAATACACTCATGATCTTTGACATTGTGAGCGGCGTACGCTATATCAATCGCGAATCGAGGATACATTTCAACCTCAAACGGGTTTAGGACCATCTCGTCATTTTTCCCGCCATGTTCATCTGGCACATCTTGCTTGGCGCTTCAGCACCCCTCTACCTTCTCGAGCCAAGTTCTTCAAGCAACCCGGTCGAGGTGGGTTGATCTGCTGACACCTTCGAGGCCTCTACGATACCGAAACGGTAATTTGTGGATTTTCACGTCGTTGCTGATCCGTTGCGTTTTGGATACAGTGACGAGGTCCCCGGTAGTCCATTGAACAAGTTCAAGAGACTCCGAGTCGTCGCCGGAGACCCCCAGTCATCGAAGTGGATGGGTCTTCGCAATCTGAATAACTCTGGGAACAGAGTTTCATTACGGCTCGTATGTCAAGAAGGCCTTTGTATACGTATCGCATTCATCACGATGGCGCACTGCTGTCGGTTGACTGTCGGAGCATGCGCTTGCTTGGATAATGGATTGAAAGTGCCTCAGCCACGGCCCGTCCATCCGCCACAATCTCGAGGCGAATCGATAATCAGCGCTCAGCGATCACCTTGATTCTTCTGCCAAAGGGTATTCAAACGAACGAGTTTCTGGTGATGCATGATGCATAATGATGTACCGGTGCGTATGCCATAACTTTCACACTGTCATTGTACTCACTATCGCATTCAGACCTTCGGACGCTTTATAGAAACAAGTTAGAGAGCACGCCACAAGGACCATGATCAGCATGTGGCAGATTCGTGCAATCACGGTATAGCCATCGGAGGCAGTCACTCTGAACTAGAAATGCCTCCGAGTCGAATTGGAGAGTCCTTCAGACACATTTGTCGGTGGATCGACGATATATATAACAGCTTGACATCGAAGTATTCAACGCCACAGCGACTGCTACGCCTGCCTTTCTCCAGTGACATCTTGTGCACAATGGCCACTCCAGAGAACGCACCTAGTCTTGTAATGGTGTAAGTAATCGCACTTAGCTCGAGATCTTCGAAGACTCATACCGGGATTGTGTTTGTAGGACAGGCCCAATGGTACGTCCCGACGCCGATTCGACCGATTCGACTAACGTGACCCCTGATAACACTGTGTCGCAGCTCTTGGGACAACTATTCAACTGGGGACTCCTCGGTGTACTGATAGTGCAAGCATGTGATTGTCACCGCTTGACACCTTGTTCATTCGTAACTAATACTTCACACAGATCTATACTACATTGCATTCCCTCGGGATCATCGAGGACTCAAATGCGTTGTGGCCGTTGCATTTCTTCTAGAACTAGCTCAAACCATTCTGCTTACCTATGATAGTTTTCGGATGTTTGCAAAGGGGTGGGGAGACCCAGTAGAACTGAACTCCATTGGATTTTTCTGGCTGGACATATCCTTGCTATCGGGCCTTAGTAAGTATGACATACTCTCGCCAGTCGTATATGCTGACCATATTCACAGTCAGCGTATTGGCCCAGTTGTTCTATGCCTGGAGAATTCACGTCTTGAGCCGTTCTTACTGGGCAGCAGGCCCTATTTCTTTGGTGCGTAATACTGCCGCTCAAACTTCGAAGGCCTCACTCCCAACCACCATTCATAGTGCGGTGGTTGAGGGCGGATGGGTGCCGAGTACTATTTTAATTGTCATCATATTAATACTCACCGTGACCTCTCTAGATTGCAATCGTGCAAGGCGCTCTTGAGATATACACAAGTGTCCTTGTCCTCCGGACAGATCGTATTTCCGACTGTAAGTCTCGTCCCCTTGACTGCGTCCATGCTCTTACTGGTCGTCTCTCAACGGATCAGTGCCCATGATGCCCGCGGCCAAAGTGTTTACTGTACGTACCTCTTTCCATCATCTCCCGAAACACCGAAGCCTTCTGATGCCATGATACGCCCAGATCTGGCTGTCTTTGAGTTCTATATGCGACCTCATGATCACTTGCAGCATGTTCTTCTACCTTCGTAGGGCCAAAAATGCCGCTCTGCTCAAAACCACGAGTAGCCTGCTCACGCGCCTCATTGTCCTTACTGTTGAAACTGGCCTTATTTCTTGTGCTGCCCAAATCGCGGCTCTCGTATGCCATATTGCTGCCGATAACACGATGCTGTACGCAATACCTGTGGCGGTGACATGCAAGCTGTATTCGAACAGTATGATCATGGTTGTCTCTTTTACAGTGATTTCCCTTGCAGTGGTGACTGACTCGCACTCCACAGATTCTCAACTCGCGAATGCGCATCTACAACAGCCGTGATGATGGCAAACGGCTTCCTAGTGACGATGTTCACTTTATTTCGGTCAATTCCGCCACACTTCCACAGGATGGCATCTTGGTTCACATGTCACATATTTCCGACCGGCCGGAAATCGAATCGATAGAGATGGACAACGCTACAAAAGTGAGCTCAGAGTTGTACTTCCGAAATTTCCGTTCAATTGACTTGATGATTGGCAGGCTACACAAACTGCAAACCGTAACGAGTTCAAACACACCGCTCGCCACGTCACGTACGCGAACAACCTCACGCTCGTGTAAATGAATGCGCACTTTTCTCCTCCTTCATCGTGACGCGAGATGGGCTTGTAAAATTTGCGATTCCAGTTTTCGTACTCTGTATCCTCCGCCATTCCACTTTGTTCTCTCTGTTTTTTGCCTGTTCTACTGTAATGGCTCGGCATGTACATGTATCTCTTGTGTATAGTAGTATATTTCAAACAATCTAGGGACGCGGATCGGCCATGTCCCAGATCGAACGATACCGATTCTTATTGATCAGCAATTGTTTTTGTGGAGGTCATAGCAGGTACGATTCACCATGCGTATGTGGGATAAGTATTTCTGGCTTTGTGGCTGAACCATCGACAATTCCGTCCGCGGAATTGTAGAACAGTTAGAGGCTGTTTTACAATCCCAGCAGAATGTACAACGTACAGCGTAACAAAGGCAGTCTGACCGTACAAATGATCACGGGGAGCCATTTTGACCTTTCAAGCGCAAGAATTCGCCACGCGTAGAAGATCTGGACCATCATGCACAACAGTACTAAAAATCGATACCTAAGCACTTGAAGGCCTGAGTAATGCAAATAGCTTACGAAATGATGGCAGAATGATGATACTGAACCACTATCAGCCAACTTGGATGAGCACGTCAAAGTCTCCCGGAACGCGTCGCGTGAAACCAGAACCGTCTGTAGAAGGTCCGTAGAGGACGAAGACAGCGAGCTGCTGTACTTACCCTAGGATAGGAAACTGAGTGGATCTTGCCATCCAAACTGAAGCAAGATATTCCCGGGTCACATGAATTAGCAGAAAATGGACGAAACGGCAGAACAATGGGCGAAGCCCTCGCTCAAGGCGCTGCAGCAGAATAGACGAACAACGGGCGATACGTAGACGTTTCGCCCGTGTTCGTCCGCACGTTTCTTCCCTTGGTCTTCCCTTGGTCTTCCCAGGTTCCCTTGTTCTTCCCATGCGCGCCTGTTCGTCCTTATCTGCTATCGGTTCTGCCGTTGTTCGCCCTTTTGAATTCGTTTTCGCCTTAGGTTTTCAGCTGGTGTTCGTCCGGTCTGCGTCTTGTTCGTCCGTTTGACGGTAGTAATTAGTCAATTTCTGCTACCTCGTCACACTTACACATGCATCTCACCGGCCGACGTGACATTTGCTAGTCACGGGTGCTCAGTACTTTGTCGATGTAATTGCGAATATGATAAAATTACTGTTGACTTTCGTACCAATCTTTGGGCCCACACCAACAATTGAAACTCCAATAAAGACAGCCACACCGTGAATATAGTAAGTACTATGTACAAAAATGAGATGCTGCAACTGCTGGTTGAGGGACACAGCTATCCGCACGAACGAAATATGACCATGCCTCTTCCGACTCGAATTGAGGACGCGCCGTTGCCAACCATACAGCGAGTGCAGAAGTGAAAATGGGACAAGAAAGTCGAGCCCTCTATCGTACTTTACAATAATACATGTACATTTCTTCTGCTGTGGATCTACCTACTCAATGTGATATTCGTCGAGGGCACCCACAACCTCTTCCCCTCCTGCCCCTCAGTGAACACAACAACATTGACCGCCGCACCATTCTTGACCCCCCACAGATCCTGACCGTTCCAATACGGATAACACCCCATATGCACCATTCCGTTATATCCCGGGATCCCAGTATCGAGTCTGAACTCGTCCTTCCGCCCCGAACTCCGCAACGCCATCCTTCCTCCTTGCTTCACGCCAAACAAGCCCAGAACGTCCGTCCCGTCCAGTACGTACCTATCCAACCAAAGTGTCCCGCGTTTCACGCTCACCATCGCGGTTGAATTGGAGGCGGGGTCCGTGAAGGTGCCGGAGTAGAGCTGGGTAGCTGTGACAGTGAAGAGGTTATCGATGGCGGGTTGGAGGACGGAGAATATGAAGTATGCGATCTGGGCAGCATCGGGGAAGTGTCCAGCGAGGAGGACGATCATGCCAATGGACGTGCCGGGGTGTATGGCTAGGGCGGCGTGGTGGCCTGCCATTGCGCCCACTACGTTGCGCAACAATGTGTGAGCTCGTCAGTACGATGTCAGCCGCGAGATGAAAAGAGGGACGTACGCTTCCAGAATATCCGCCTCGGACGTCCATACGAGTCTTTTATCTTGACGATCTCCCACATCATGCCCATCTCGGTCCAGTCGTCCTCTTCGAACGCGAATACGGGTGTGAACCACTGGTCGAGTTGTTGCTCAGTCAGGAAGGATGAGGGCTTGAGGAGGGTCTGCGTGAACTTGATCAGGTCGGAGAGGGACGAGTATTGTCCTGCTGCTGGGTTCATTGCGTCGAGTAAATCTTGATCCTGGGAGAATCGTTAGTCAGTCATGCGTAGCGAGATAGTCGTTGTAGGTGTACATACCGTCACTTCGGGAGCCAAGCTCGGCACCGCAATCATCTTCGCATTCTGGGGCGTCACCGAGAACCCGCTCCCGTTCATCCCAAGCGGCTCAAAAATGTCCTTCGCAAACAACTCTGTGATAGTGTTCGGCGAGTCCGCGCTCTCCTTGTTCAACCTCTTGTTCGCAATGACGAGTGACCGTGATAACAGTGATGTTCCCGTATTCGAATACGCGGGGTACTTCCCCGGAGGAGATGTCAGTTTGTACTTCTCCGTAGCTCTTAGGACGTCGTCGTGCGAAGGGAAGGGTAGGCCATTCGTAGGCGGAGGTCCGGCGCCATACAGACTCTTCGGGAAATTGGCTACAGTGCCCGGAGGCCAGTCACGCCCCAAACCAGAGAGGTGCGTTGCACAATGACGGAGCGTGATCGGCGCGGCGGAGGGCTCGTTTACCGCGTCGGGGGCAAATCCGTCGGTTCTGTAGGTGAAGTCCGGTATGTACTTCTGTACAGGGTCGTCCCTGGACGCGATGAGTCAATTGACATCACGTAGAGTGTGACGGTTCTTACCAAGACAGAGCTCCCTTCCGCTCAAGCATGAGAGCTTCATACACCGGGAGCAGCTTCGTGACGGACGCGACCCTGTAGATTGTCTCGCTCGTCGTCTCCTCTGAGCTCCCGCTGTCGTTCCCGCGCACCTTCCCGAAATTGGCCTGGTACAGCGGACCGTGTGCGGACACGACGGCGACGCTGAGACTGTCGATCGGCTTGTTCGCGAATGTGCGTGAGAGGTGATGGTCCAAGTTCAACCCCGCGTTGACGATGAGCGGGTGGGTGACAGGAGGCGGATAGTCGACGAGGAGGCTTTTGGGCAAGAACGGGTGACATTCCCATCTCTGCGCGTCGCGACGTGTCGGGAGGTACCAGAAACCAGAGTAGTGGCCTCCGAGGGCGAGCGAGACCAGGGCGACGAGGACGGAGAGCAGCAGCATCGTGGTCGTGGTCGGTGGGGAAGAGGAAAAGAGACGGGAGGCGTTATAAGCCGGATCACACAGGGGCCACTGTCTGTCAGCTCTTCCCGACGCGCGGACTCGGCCTCCCAACTCGTATCCCCCGCGAAATTTGGTACACGACGCCTCGTCGCAGTCCTCCACAGAGGCGTGAATCGTTGTTCTACGCAAACGCGCTGTTGGCTGCATCCAATTGTCAGCTTGTGAAGTCATGATACAGTCTCAACACTAACAATTCAAGAACAATAACATCGAATCGTAACAGCACATGAGTGCAGAGCCAATCTCAAAGCTTGCGAAGAGGCAAATGTGGCGGCGGGAATTATGAGCGATGACGTAATATCGTCCTCGTAACCTCATCCACTACCGTACAGGACAGATGAATCGTAAATAGCGAAATACCATTCATCCACAATGAAAGAGCAAGAAAGAGTACATACGACTCTCACAACCATGGAGACTCGGATGACAGTAATACAATATCCCCTACACGACCGTGATATCGCTTGCGTAAGGAACATAACGAGCGGTGTAGTCAGATTCGTTCGCAGTTTCTGTATCCTGTCAATCTTCATGTCAGTTGCATTAGGTGTGCCATGTCTACGTGTATCACTGCACCTTTGTGCTGTCGTCTGTATGTCTAGACTCTGTCTCTGGACCATGATACCGTCATGGGGAGATGTGGCGGGATTGACTGATAGAACGTGGAGGTTATCATCATCAGGAATCCCTCCGCCGTCGTCACGACTGTTCAAAATGCGCATCCGCGAATTGAGTATCTGTAGCCCAAGAGGGTGTTTGGCACGGTCTGAGGTCAGCCAACGATCTAAAAGCGAAGCAATATAGAATGGACGAACCGCAAGCATACTATTGGAGACTGGAGTACAGCTTACTTGTCACTCCCACGGGTGCTGAGTACAACAACGTGTGGCTATCGGCCACAAAAAAGTCAGAGTCGTGAGCTGCACTGCGCAAGAGAGCAGGCCGGTCTCGACGGTAAGGGTGATGAGCCGCGTGAGGTGACTGCTTGTCCTCTTGACTCAGTTCGTTTTCTTGGCACAATGGAGATAGTAGAACATGCTACTAGTGATCATGACATCGGAGACATAGCCCATTGCCAGCCATACCTGTAGATGCGTCAGGAAATTCTTCGCAGCAGCTTGAAGCGTTCACAAGAATGGAGATCCGTACAATGAACACCCTGTATGCTTCGGTTTGAGGCACTGAAATTGTCATCATATAGCCATTAGTAGGAGCATACGCATAGATACAAGCAGACTTACACCTGGATAGACGGTTGGCCTGGAGGCAGAGAAAACCATCGTATATCTCTATTATTCCTTGCACAATGGCCACCTAAGTAACGATTATTAGCCTCAAGCGCTACGAATCTGGCGCATTGGCATCAAGCTCTGCGTACCACGGAAATAGTCCCGGAAGCATAGTAAGAGCGACTCAGAATGTAGATTCTCCAAGCATAAAAAAGTTGTGTCAATGCGCTGACTGTCAATAGAATCAGTATCAGAGATCATCGTACGACAGCAGATGACGCACTGAAGCCGGAGAGTATGGGTATATTGAGCCAGTACAGCCCAATAGAGTCAAGTTCTGCTGGATTCCCCCATCCACTTGCGTACACTCGGAAAGCATCATGTGCAAGTAGAATCGTCTGAGTCGTCTCGAGGAAAAATATAGCAGCGACGATGCATTTGAGGTCGCGAGGAAAGGCGATATAGTAAAGGTCTAAACGAATCATCAGTCATGGTCAATCCGAGTCAGCACTGGTGACGAGACATACCATTGGTCCCGTCCTGCAGACAACAGACACGAGAATATGAGTTTTCAAAAGCCGTGTAGATAGTGCAGCGACGTACACTATGATAAAGCTCTCCGGAGTGGCCATTGCGATACAAAAATTTACAAGTTGGCACTGAGAGGCCTGGAGACACTTGGTCTCCAAGGTCCTATATAAGAAACAGTCAATTCAGTGGCGTTCGCACCTAGATATTTTCCGCACTGAAGATGCAGAGTAAATGCATGTCATCTGCGAATGCTCCGATGGCGCCGGCAGGTTATACAGTACGATGCTTCGCCATCTGATAATCGCGGTTGCGGTGCACATCCCTGCAGATATAGGAAAGGCTTCTGAACGTCTAGAAGCGATTTATGGCCTGCGCGCGCACTGGTACGTGGTACTGGTTTCACAGCGTGAAGAAGTTATCAGAGTGATCGCTAATTGATAGGGATGAAGCAGGCAGACTACAGTGTCGCCAGTGCGTACCTACCTATAGGGCGCGTTTAACATAAGCGAGCATATACGCCGTCAGCGAGGAGACAGGGCACCACGGACAATGCACCTGTACTGGTATTTCTTGAAGTACGAGTCGTCTGGAAATATCTTTGCTCATCTGAATGAACGAGGGTCACCGAGCCCCTCATCTGGATCTGTCAGATGGATAACCAGTGTTGGCGGCCCGAGACTTCTTCCGTACTCTCGAGCCCTTGCTCGGCGAACAAGGGTGAGCAAGTCGAACCGCACTGATTGCTAAACTTGGACACGATGACTGAGAACTCCGTTTGATAGACATTGCGTTGTTCAGTTTGAATAGCGACTCGGAGCGCTGCAGAAAGTGTGTCAGTGAGCTGCAAATAATCAGGTCATAAATATGACTGACGAGATGGATCGTTTCCGGATCCCCTGAGCTATGCTCCCATCGCTCTTGGAGGCGCGTCCTGTGACGATGTCGAAGACAGCGAGAATGTGGAAGAGTATACGCGCAGTTACGCCTTGGTTAGCGCCGAATTCGCGGTTCACAACACAGTCACGGTATCACGGTGGGCCTCGTACTTGACTCGACGCTCCTCCACGCTTTCTGGTGGTATCTTTCGATGATGCCAAGCGGTTCAGTATATTAATAAGTAGTAGGGAATATCGGGCCACTAGAATTGGCAGAACAGGGCGGAACAAGGCGAAAATGGCAGAAGAGAGGACGAACACAGACGAACAAGGACGAACATGGGACGAACAGAAGACGACGGTCACGGAAGAACATAGGCGCCAAACGTGACTGCAAATGGTTGTGGCCCGGGGTATCGGAACCGTTCGGAGGATGCCGGAAACTCGGTTCTGACTTGCGGTGCCAGCCTAGATTTGGAAGGTGTACAAGTTCGTTCAACGAGCTCGCAGGATCTAATCAAACTTCAACAAGTTGCCACTGAAATACGACGTCTGTTAAGGGGTGCACATTGTCACGCTTATGTGCGATACATGATAACATCAAACACAACGAACGACATCCGGGCCTATGTATTGCCTCTCAACCTCTCCATAACAGCGGCGACCCAGCACGTCAGCTCTGCAGTCTCAACCCAAGGACTGTCAGCCCACCTTCGACGAAGTATATAATCCCCTTCCATCCTGTAAACGTCTCCCCCCCCCCCCCAACCACCACCACATTCCCCTTCCCGCTCCTTTCTCCGGTCCGCGGTGAGTCCCTCCTTCCGCCCCTCCATTCGATCCCACGACTGACTCTTCCTCTTTTAGTAGGCGCTCCCTTCTATATACTACGTTCGCCTCTCGTCAAGCCCTTGGTGAGCACCGTTGTCCTCTTCGTCGTTGACCATGTGGCTGACATGCGTCGTCGGTCATAGGTGAGTGTGTCTTGGGGTTGGGGTGGGTCGTGGTTTGGTGTAGGTGGGAGGTCGGGTGAAGGTGAGTTCGTCGGATGGAGTGTATGCTGGTAGCTGGTAGGGGTTGATGGTAGGTCGTGCGAGGTGAGTCGCCTCGAGGTACGTCTTACCAAGGTAAGTCTTCCCTTGTCGAGGTAAGTCGTGTCTAGGTGAGTCATTTCTCGAGGGTACGTCGCTCCAAGGTGAGTTCCCAAGGTACGTGTTCCTTTCCTGAGTTGTTATAAGGTGAGTCGCTTCAAGGTACGTCTTTCTCTTCTCTTGCTGCCGCGTCAAGGTGAGTCGTTTCTAGGTAAGTCGCATTCCAGGTGAGTGGTCTCTGAGAAAGTAAGTCAGCACGTCTTTTCTCAAAGGTAAGTCTTTCTTTGGTAAGTCATCTCCAGGTAAGTCGCATCAAGTTACGTCTTCTTTTCGAGGTGAGTTGTCCCAAGGTAAGTCGTTCGCAGATGAGTCGTTACAAGGTGTGAGTCGTTTTTCTGTGACAAGATAAGTCGTCTCGAGGTAAGTCGGATCAGCCTGAGATATGTCTTCTCTTCAGTCGCGAGTCGCTTCAAGGTACGTCTTTCATTCGAGGTAGGTCGTGTCGAGGTGAGTCGTTTCCTGATAAGTCATGTCAAGATGAGTTTTTCTAAGGTACGTCTTTCCTTTCTTGAGTCGCTCGCAGGTGCTTCGTTTCCGTCAGAAGGTAAGTCGCTTGAAGGTGCGTCTCTTCTTTCCAAAAGTAAGTCGCCTCAGGTAAGTGTTTCTTACCTCGAGGGAGGGCAGGTGGGCAACCATCTGTCCTGGCGCGGACCTTTACGTGGTCCTCGGGATAAGTACCTCTTCCTTCTACCTCCTTCGAAGGGTAGCAGGGAGAGGGAAACCAACACGCGCCTTAAGTTTCGTGGTCAATATAATGTTGAGAGTAGACGATAATATCATTTGAGTGCGTACATCACTCGACATCACTCGACGTTGTGATTACGAACAAGAGCAGGTATAGTCCTAAGTTCACACACGCAAGAGCTCCAAGGCGCAGTCCTTGGTCAAGACCGTGGCAATTTTCGAACGTGGGGTGATTCCGTACGACATGCTACGCTTCGCCATACACTGAAAGAGACGTGTGTCTCTACTGAGCAGTGGTTCAAGGAAATGGCTGAACAGCTGCAATTTGGGTCAACATCGCAGACATCGCAGAGGTTACTGCTGAATGTATATGTCAGCGGAATAGCAGGGTATAGAACTATGACCACGTACCTTCACACTGCACTTCACGCTTCCTCGTCCATCGACTTTTGCATATTTGCGTTCAAGTCGTCTCGTAGACGAAACACCGAGTCGCAGACAATGACACCTGAAAGCCCCAACACACGCAACGACATACCAGGATACCCTATTCTCATTGAAAACGTCATCCCTGAGAATCAAGGGATTTGTGCTCTAGTGTCTACGGATGACAGTGTCATGACAGGTTGAGCAGCTGAGCAATCTTGGAAGCAACGTCGGTCTGCGAGAGGTTTTCGACCTCTACGTGCTTCTCTACACCTCGTTCTGAAATAAGGTACGTTACAACGTGCACAGGGCCTAACAGTATTGCAACTACGCACCAAATCTTGCGAACACTCGCGCAGGTGTACCCTTAGCCTCTCGAATCAGAATCGGCAGGTCCGGATTGTGCTGCTTCAGCGTTGGATATGTCGACGAGATGAATTGTCTAGAGCGCAGGTATTAGTGGAATAATTGGAATTGCAATAATTCCCGCTGACCGAGTACCCGCCGACGCGGAACCGCTTTGGCAGCAGAGGATACGAATTTCTCGGATGGCGGGTGAGAGAACTTTGGCGAATGACATGATGGGATGCTGTTATGCTGTTCGTCGCGTTGAACAGCCGTGAAGAGGGTTCGTGGTCGCGGACGGGCCAGAGACGGTAAATGCTACATACAACCATAAAATTGGGTTATTTCTTATCGTATACAACTCATACTAAGCTGTGTAACAAATTGTTGTTGATTCCTCCCACGTGTGAATTATGACCGGGCGCTTGTCATCGGTTGGCGTTGTTGACGACGACGAGCACGACAAGCACGCGGTTCGATCCCGACTCTCTTCCCCCCGCCCACCGCGATGGACGACGACCACCGACAAGATGACTGGGCCGCCAATCGCAGCAACCGCCTCCCCTCCTTCACCGAAGTTCTCTCCCGACGCACCCGACCACCTGTGGATTTGTTCATGTTTTAGTACGTTACAGATCACTTTTTCGCTGGTTACCACTAGCAGTCTCGCAGCACTATCCATATCTCATCTCGATTTCTTCCCTCGCAGTCTATTTCTCCAACGTGAAGGCGCAGAAGATATCCTAGACTTCTGGTTAGACGTCCAACAGCACGAGAATCTCTGTCGCGCTTACTTCAAAGATGTCCGAAAATCAGGCCGTACTATCCGCGACGACTGGCCTGAGTACTGGGATTATGCACGACGGAGAGGGTCAATCTATGGCACAGTGTTGGGGCTGACCCCTCACACCGGCACGAAGCGCAGCACGACCAGCACGGGGGAGCTCCTCACCGAGCAGGATCGTGCCAACCTCGCTTCTGTTGACGAGAAGCACGCAGCGCGCAGTCCGAGTCCCCGCATGCAGAGCGTGTCACCAAACACGGCGGTCGCGACGGAGCCCC
>SGPM01000277.1:0-36711 GCA_004802725.1 Antrodiella citrinella
TTGCTAAGCGCCCACTACCTATTTGCGGACAACTCTGTAATGGTCCAAAACGGGGTGGTTCACGAGTTTTCAGAAATAAAAATGCAACTTCCATATTTGGGAGGCGTGGGATTTGCGGCGGCTTCGCGGGCGATTTGATGGGCCAGCCCCAGCAGGCTATGACGCCATCTTGTGCGACGGCTTGTTAGCCCTTTACCATAGCGCGTCTATAATATTGTTGAGAACGCCGTACCTCGAGTAACACTTCGCCCACTTCGCGTGCATGTAGAAGTACAAGCCTCCCAGTGAGACGATATATACGAGGAGCAGCAGGAAGAGTAGCGAACGCTGCCAGTGAGTCCTGAAGTCGACCTGCTTATGATATCGATCATCTAGTCAGACCACACACGTTTAGAACACGAGTATTGGAACATAGATACTTACGAACAGTTTCGCCATATCAGCAGTCTCAGGCCCCTCTAGGAAGACTCGGATAGGCTCATGGGACTGGAACGGCGCACGGCAGTTTGGACACGAGGAGAGTCTTGCAATGCAACGTCTCGCAGAAGCCATGCCCTATGCTTCAAGGGTTGTATACCATGACATGAGAGGGCGGTAGAGCCTGAGCTTACCGCAAGCAGGTAAAACTCGAATCTGTCCAAGTGGATTTGTCTCTAAACAGACCTCGCAATCGACCTGAATGGTTGTCGGCATTCCAGCCGTGGACAATATCAACTTGAGGTCAAAGTCAGAGAAGAGAGACATGGTGAGAACTTTTCTACCCGCGGGAAAGTTGTACAAGGTTTCGGCGCATATACTATGTACGTACTAGTACTACTGCTCATGTCCATACCGGAAGACTCGGGGCGCAGGCAAGGTTCAAGTTCCATTCAAGTTCCTGTCAAGTTTGACGAAGGTGGGTACTTATACGTGGAGCAGGGGGTATCTCTTCATCGTGACACCGTTCCTCACACGGCCGTGTTCTCACTATCGAGGTCAGTCATAACGATAAACGCATTGAAGGCTCCAATGTCATGTCCTGAATCATCTGTAAGGTCTGCGCGACTTTCGGTCATGGCCACATATCCTCTCACCACGGTGAGCCACCATCTAAACTCTCTTGCCGCATATCCTCTCTGACGACTCGGATATCACAGTCGCATGAGGTCCGGCGCTTCATCCTGAAGGCTGTGAACAATGCAAACAACAATCTACCTACTGAGATTTCATCGCTCGTCGACTCGAATGCTCGGATCGTGCTCGATGAGATGTGGAGGGTGCGTTCGGACCTCTCTCCTCAGTTTCTAATTATGTTGATGATTGTCCAGCTTTTGAACTCCTCTGCGTTACCAACGACCGGGAACGGTGCCTCACCATTTGCTGTCTACCGAACCACACTCCGGAAGCTGACGCTGAAGCTGGCCCTCAAATTGAAACATGACATGATGCCGGCGTCTTTGATCCTTACAGGCGTAACAAGAATCGACGACGAGCAGCACGGAGGTGGCTCATTCGCAGATGTGTTCTGCGGCACATATCAGCGACGCAAGGTCGCACTCAAGAAATTGCGTGTGTATGTGATGACTCCACAGTCGCAGAAGGAAGAGCTGAAGAAGGTAAGCGATCGGCGACGGGTGTATTATCGACACCTTCTTATAAATCCTCTCATGCGCCTTTTCTTGCCACTGCAGGCATTCTACCGTGAATCCCTCCTTTGGAAAAATCTGTTGCATAAGAATATTGTGCCGTTTCTAGGCGTATCGGAGGACGTCTTCAAGGGTACACTGTGTATGGTGTTACCCTGGTTCGAGAGTGGTAGTCTTCGCCACCATTTGGCCGATATACGAAACAAAGGCCTTAAGGGTGACGATGAGCTCGCTGTGGCGATCGATACGTGGGTACGTGATCATTCGTAATTGTATGCGACTTAGACATCAATTTCTCTGGGCGACAGCTTTACCAGACCACTCTTGGCCTGGAGTATCTCCACGAGGAAGGGATAGTGCACGGCGATCTGCACGCTGGAAATATCCTGATCAACGAGCTCGGCAACGCATGTCTAACCGACTTTGGCATGTCGCTTATTGCTTCAGCTACTGGATACAACTACGGTTCCATCCATGGTGGTGGCGCCATTCGCTGGCAGGCTCCCGAGCTCATTGATCCTGAGGCGTTTGGTCTTGAGGGGACCCGGCCGACCACTCAGAGCGACGTGTTCTCAATTGCATGTACAGCCATAGAGGTCTGTGACTTCGATATCTTGCTATGGCATAAATGGTCACTTACGATATCCCCCAGCTCTACTCAGGCAAGCCTCCTTTCTCGGGCTCGGACCTCACCGATGTTCAGGTGTCCAATCGTTACATCAAGGGGGAGCGCCCCTCTCGACCCTGCCTTCCCGGGGGGCAAGCAATGGCGGACCAGCTGTGGTCGGTGATTAGAGCTTGCTGGACTCAAAAGCGTATGGACAGAATTCCCGTGCACGAGGTCGTTGTACGCCTAGCTGCAATCGTGCGCGCCTCATCCATGGAGCAGCTCACTGCGAGCATGAGCGCTGTCGATATCCAAGATGTCGACTGCTCTCTGAATGATGTCGCTGCAGCATATGATGGCGGCAAGTGGAACCTACAAAGAGTGAGAAACAGGGCTGCAGAACACTGGTCCGACTTTTCGTTGTTTCATGCGGATCCGGACTCTGATCTCATACTGCGCAAAGGATCAGCTTTCATGGCAAAACTCGTCGTCACTCATCTGAGACAGCTTGCGGGATATTGGGAGGATCTGGAGAACTGCAAATTCGTCACGGACGCACACTGGCATGCAGACTCGAGTCGCGTGACGGGATTTATTTGGAAGTGGGCGTACCAGATCGTCCACGACACGATGCACATCACAGAGCCCAGAAACGAAAGCCATGTCGACCTGGACATTCTGGTGCGGAAGGCCTTTGTCCGAGCTGAGGACGAGATAGCTCTGTTCGCCTCCAGATGCCCGGGCGGTGGTCGTTGGGTGCCAACGGGCCGCGAATATCGTTGCGACTGCTGTTGGTTCGGACCGGACAAAATCACAACGGACGGGCTGAATGAAGTGGCAAAGGGCCTCACCAACTGCAATCCCCGTATCGTGGCTGCCGCCAAGAAATTAGGAACTCACCTCATCCGGGCACTTGCACTCGCGAGGTGCATGATCACAGCGACGCCAAATTTAACCTCGATGACTGATGACCAGTCGATAGAGGTTCTGGGCTTCGACAGTATTATGGCCGCCGCTAGCCTCATCGTCATGCTGGTGAAGCACGTTAACGAAGCGGCGAATGCGAATGAAGAATTCGCATTTGTCAGGGGTGGCATTGGCAGGGACGAGTACAGACAGGGCGGCGACTTCGAGCAGCGGTATGACCATCATAACCAGCTCTATCACATCTTCGTACGCAAAAGGCGGGTCGAAGGTGCTGAAGCAGATGAAGAGAAGTCAAACAAACAACCCGCAGCCGGCCCTGCAAATGACCTCAATCTCTTTGATATGTTCAACGACCGAGTGCGACCACTGAGTTCCTATTACTTGATAGGAATTGGAAAGTTGCTAGCACAGCAGGAAGAGACACGGTGATAAATATGGTGTTCGCAAGGCATTGTAAAGTAATGTGATGTATATAGGGTGTACTGGAATCCTCAGATTTCAAGGCTTGTTGAGACCCAGCTAATATATAACTTTGAGTATCCTCTATGATACATAGGTAGTGCGAAGGAGGACGAATCATTGCGAAGAGGAGATGCAAATACCGCAACTACTTCCATAGATCGTCAATGCTACCATACCTGTCAGACTCGAATCCGACCGCGACATCCGCGCCGTCAGCCACAGGGGTGCCCGATGGTTATCGGCTTCGTCGTTGACAGTAGCACTCCTACCTCGGATAGAACTCCGAACGTAGAAGGTAAGTGCTTTGAATAAGTCGAACGCGAGGCGCATCTGCACCAACACCGATGCAAATTCCGTTCTGACCGCCCTGCGACAGAGGCAGAGACGCGATAATGGCATCCCGTGCAGAGTCGACGGTGGTGAATGTCACAAAGGCACACGCTGCCGGGCGATTGATAGCAATCTCCTTGATGACACCGAACTGCCTACTGAGCGTGCTCCGCAGGGAGATTTCATCGACATCTCCAGTCATCTACGTAAGAAGAGGACAGTTAAATGAGTGTTTTAAGCACCCTGAATATGCATATGCGTACTTTGACGAAGCAGTTGGCACGAGTGACTGTGACATTTGCTGCAAGTTGCTGGATTTCGGGGATAGTTCGTCGCGGGAATATTTCACGCAGTCGGCTGCTACCAGCTTCACTACCAGGTCGCGTCTCCTGACTTCACGGATTATGATCCGCGAAACACATCTCGGAGATCAGAGAGATGCGCACCTCGTTTGTACTGATTGTGAACATCGGACTGATGCGCTTCATGAATTGAGACATTCCGACGAGACAAGCCTGAAGGGGACGTTCTGCTCAGCTATCTCGAGTCCACAAATCGGCAATGAATGGGATTCGAACAACATACATGTATAGCATCGTTGCTGTCCGCCCGACCCGGGCCCAAGCTCGAACTGACCACACACCCCGACAGCGTGAGCAGGTCGTCAACCACAGCCTCGACGTCGTCCTTGCTGCTCCATGCGTTGAGTTTCTTGAAAGCTTGACACAACTGCCTGGAGAGCCTTCCAATGTCTGTGTCATCCTCTTCCTCGTTCTGGCTCGGATAAACTTGAACGGCTATGGCGGAACTAGAGCTTGTGGGTATGGAACTCGAGGCAACAGAGCTGGAGGGAATAGAGCTCGAAGGAACGAAACTTGAGTCAATCGGAACGGAATCCGAGGGATCGAGGCTTGAGTAAGGTGGTGGAGGTGGTGATGGTGGTCGTGGGTGTGATGACGATGGTTGTGGCTGTGGCGGTAGCGGTCGGGACGACGTCGCGATGGAAGGGCCTTGCAGGAAGACTTGAATAACTTGATGAGGTCTAAAACGTATGCGGCAATTCGGACAGAGACGGTCGTTCGGAGACCTCCTCAAGACGTCTGCGATGCACGTTTGGCAAAAGGCATGACCTGTTTTAGTGTACGTCCAGAAGTGAGTATACGTGATTGCACGCGAGGTGACAAATATGAACGAGTGGAAACTCACCGCATGAAGTTAGAACCCGAACCGACGCGATAGATTTCGTCTCGTAGCAGACATCACAATTGACCTGTAAGGACATAACGCCCAAGTCCCAGGCGTAAGTAGGATGCACGATGGAGGAAAGTAAGGAGGATGGATACTTGTCTGTCTACACACGTGTGTTGTGATACCCGGCCTGAGAAGCACGAGATATGAGGCCGAGATGATCATAAAGTTGAAGTATTGAGAAATCCTGATCTTGAGGCCTGAACTACGGAATTTCGGTCATCTTGTTAGAGCTCGTCGTAGGATGCTCGCGTCGCGACGTGTTCTGTATAGGTATCACAAACAAAGAAGCGAGACGAAGGTCACAGTCGGGAAATTTGAACGGGAAAGCGGTTGAGCGCTCGGGGAATAGGCGGTTTACTCGGCCCCGGACTACTATTTCATTCTCTCTCTTTCTCAAGTTCGTGTTGACGTCGACACAATAGTACATTAGATGCATATCTCAGTACGTTGTGATGTTATTACAAGCAGACACCGAGCACAAGATATCAACAGGTCCAAATGCTAGTACAAGACTCGTCAAGAATCACGACGCCAGTTCAAGTTGAACTAGAACCAGCCATTCAAGTTGATGAGTCCACGTCCGCGACCACCACTTCCAGATCATCCCTGAAGGTTTTCCCGTTGAAGAGGAAGTCTTTCCGAACGATCTTTGCCAATGTAGGCCACGAGGCGAACGCGAGGGGCGCTGTCTGTAAAGACAGCAACGGGGATACCACCCTCACCGCCCTCACTCACAGGCAGAGAAGCAAAGATAGCTTTACGGGGGGCATCAACGGTGGTGAACTCGACAAAGGCAGACGCTTGTGGACGATTGATGTTAAGCTGCTTGATAGGACCGAACCGATCAGTGAGACTTGCGCGGAGCTCCCACAAGCTGATCCATTCAAACACATTCTACGTGAGAGCATATAAATTTGGGTTGCCCCACCGTTCGACTCTAAACTTTGCATACCTTGACTTGGCATGGGTGACTGTGACACTTGCTACGGGACCTCTGTTGTCAGTGTTAGTTCGACGCGGAACTCTCTGTTGGCTGCTGCTGAGAATTGCCAGTGGAGTGCTACCGCTTGCCCAGCGGACGCAACCTCACTGACAAATCCAAGTCGAGCTACCTACACAGCGACGGATATCCAGACTATGAATCTTCAAGGTTGGGAAAATATCAACGGTGTCCTCACCTCGGCATGCGTGAGCTTTGTATTAACCGCGCGCGAAGACTGGGCTAATGAGCTCCATGAATTGAAAGATACCGACGAGACAAGCCTAAATAGATGTTCAGCCATTTCACCAGAGGCAAGGTTTATTGGTAACATACCTGTATAGCGCCATCTCTGTCTGCTCTGTCAGACCTCAAGCTGATCATACACCCAGAAAGCGTGAGCAAGTCATCGATCACGACTTCCACCTGGTCTACGGTACTATGTGCGTCCAATTTTTCGAACGCTTGAGACAGGTGTTGAGCGAGTCTTGTCACGTCTGTGTCGGCTTCTTCCTTGACCGAGGAAGTGTTGCTTTTAGCTGGTGCTGGTGGTGGCGGAGCGGAGGAAGGACCTTCAAGAAAGACCTGGATAGCCTGTGCAGGCTTAAGCTTGAAAGGTACGCGACAGTTCGGACAGGGAGGGTCGTCCCAAGACCTCCTTGCCGCGATGTTTTCAAAGCACGCTTGACAAAAGGCGTGGCCTGTTACGGTGTACGCACGCGCATGAGTACACGTTCATGAATACAACAACCAGATGGGAACGACCAAATGCTCACCGCATGTTGTTAGGACCCGAACCGACGCGAGAGGTTTCGTCTCGTAGCAAATATCGCAATTGACCTGAATGGACATATTTCCCGAGGCTGGGGGTGTAAGTAACGTGTAACATGGAGAAGACAAAGCAGACCGAGGGATCCGGAGACTTGCATATCTACACGTGTGGTAGGCATGATATCCGTTCTAGAACCAGAGAAGCAGATAAAGTTCAGTATAAACGGAAACCTGATTGCGAGAAAGCCTCATATGCGAATGCGGCACCTAAGTTTCGGTAGTCTGATGCTTCAAAATATTTGTGGCCCTGACTGAAAAGTATCGGCATCCGAGGAGAGTCAAGTAGTTTTGCGTGAACTTCCGAAGATATGAAGAAAAGCAGCATAGCTATATAGCGCCGAAAACGCTGTCTGGCAGACACAATTGTACAAAGATATGCATCTATGAACAAGCACAAAAATCAGCAGGACAAAACGCTAGTAGTACAAGACTATCGTCAAGAAACACGAAGACCAGAACTAGAATTAGCCACTCAGTGTATTGCAATCCTCGAATGCTGGCCCAGCCCAAAAAGTCGATCATTTTGGGCTACGATGAGCACGCGAGGAGCACTGTGAGAGACACCAAGACGGACACCACCCTCGCCGCCCAAAGCCACAGGCATAGAAGCAATGATAGCTCTGCGGGCGGCATCGANGGTGGCGAACTCAACAAAGGCACACGCTTTGGGGCGGTAAATGTGAATGTCCTTGACAGAACCGAACCGCTGAGTGAGCATGCTACGAAGGAGACTCTCGGCAACACTTGTGGTCACGTTCTTTACACAATGTAGACTCAATTAGTCCCAGGTTTGATTCCCATTTCGAGGCAAAATTATGCATACCTTGACGAAGCACCTGGCATGGGGGACCGTGATACTTGCTGCGAGTCCTCTAAGGGCAGGGATAGTTCGACGCGGAGCTCTCTGTTGGCTGCTGCTGAGANTTGCCAGTGGAGTGCTACCGCTTGCCCCAGCGGACGCAACCTCACTGANAAATCCAAGTCGCGCTACCTGGACAGCGAGGGATATCCAGACCATGAATTCTAAAGCGCATTGGGAAGTATCAACGGTGTCCTCACCTCGGCATGCGTGAGCTTTGTATTGACCGCGAAGACTGGGATGATGAGCTCCATGAATTGAGAGATACCGATGAGACAAGCCTAAATAGATGTTGACCCATTTCATCAGAGGCAGGACACGATCGCTGGGTGTATCGGTAACATACCTGTATAGCACCGNCTCTGTCGGCTCTGTCAGACCTCGAACTGATCATACACCCNGAAAGCGTGANCAAGTCNTCGATCACGGCTTCCAACTCGTCTATAGTACTGCGTGCGTCCAGTTTTCCGAAAGCTTGCGACACGTGTTGAGCGAGTCTTGTCACGTCTGTNTCATCCTCTTCCTTGACCGAGGAAGTGATGCTTTTAGACNGTGGCGGTGGTGCGGAGGGAGGACCTTGAAGAAAGACTTGGATAGTCTGTGCAGGCTTGAAAGGTACGCGACAGTTCGGACAAGGAGGGTCACCCCAAGGCCTCCTTGCCGCGATATCTTCAATGCAAGCTTGACAAAATGCGTGGCCTGTTACGGTGTACGCGCGGACATGAGTACATGTTCATGAGTACGGCGACGAGACGAGAACAACNAAATGCTCACCGCATGTTGTTAGGACCCGAATCGACGCGAGAGGTTTCGTCTCGTAGCAGACATCGCAATTGACCTGAATGGACATGATTCGCGAGGCTGGGTGTAAAAGTAAGATGCAAGATGNAAAAGGGGAAGCAAACCGAGGGAGACTTGCCTGTCGACACGTGTGGTATGTAAACTGCCCCTTCTGGATCTAGACGCAGAGAAGCAGATAGAGTTTAGTATGGACGGAAACCTGATTGAGAAGGGGTCTTGCGGAAGACCAGTTTCGGTCGTCTCTGAATTGGTGGCCCTGCTGAGCTGAGATGTAAGTATCATGATCAGAAGATGAGGAGAGTCCATCGTTTGCGTGAACTTGAGCAAGTCATGATGAGATTCGTCGCGAGCATTTTCGGCTCAATCCGTGGTGACAACCNCGAGCTTCAGCTATAAAATTTCCCGCGCAGCAGACCTTCAATTTCAGAATAGGGCTGTTCCAGTAAACTCAGAGACAATGCCAAAGATAAAGAAAAGCAGCAAAATATAGCTATGCGCCAAAACGGGCAGACACGGAAGTCAGCCACAGTCAAGAGGTAGCGGATCCTTACANAATTGTACACAGATAGAAACAGATATGCGTCNATGAAGTTACCAAACACAAAAATATCAGCAGGACCTAATGCTAGTGCAAGACTAACGTCAAGAACCAAGAGGGCCAGTTGAACTAGAACAAGCCACGCACTCAGATCATTGAGCCCGCGTCCGAGTCCGCGCCCACCATGGTTGGAAAGTTTCCCCTTTGAGGGGGAAGTCTTTCNTATTGACCTGTGAGGGCCACCACGAGAACGCGAGGAGCATCGTGAAAGCCACCAATGCGAACTCCACCCTCGCCGCCCAGAGTCACAGGCAGAGAAGCAACGATAGCTCTGCGGGCGGCATNGACGGTGGCGAACTCAACGAAGGCACACGCTCGAGGGCGGTCAAATTGAACGTCCTCGACAGGACCGAACCGCTGAGTGAGCGTGTTACGAAAGAGACTCTCGGTAACACCTGCAGTCACGTTCTTTACAAAATGTCAATTGAATTAGACCTAGGTTTGAATCGCATTTCGAGTTAGAATTGTGCATACCTTGACGAAGCATCTGGCGTGGGTGACAGTGACACTTGCTGCGGGTCCTCGATGCTGGCTGCTGCTGGGAGTTCCCAGTGGAGTGCTACCACTTGCCCCAGCAGACACACCCTCACGCACAGATCCAATTCGCGCTACCTGAGTATGACGGATATCCAGCTATGAACTCTGAAGCGTATGGAAACAATCAATGGTGTACGTACCTCGGCATGCGTGAGCCATGTATTGGATGCGATGACTGGACTGACGAGCGCCATGTATCGAGAGATACCGACGAGACAAGCCTAAATGGACGTTCAGCCATTTCACCAGGGGCAGGGTTTACGGGTAACATACCTGTATAGCGCCATCTCTGTCTGCGCTGCCCGGCCCCGAGCTGACCATACACCCCGAAAGCGTGAGCAAGTCATTGATCACGGCTTGCAACTCGTCTAAGTTACTCCGTGCGTTCAGTTTTCCGAAAGCTTGAGACACACGCAGGGCGAGTCTTGTGACGTCGGTGTCGTCCTCTTCCTCATTCTGGTTTGGATGAACGGTTGTTGAGGAATTAGAGCTTGTGGGTATGGAACCCGATGGAGTAAAGCTTGAGGGAATAGAGCTTGAGGGAACGGAAATTGAGTTATACAGGAGAATGGAATCCGAGGGAACGAGGCTTGAGTAAGGTGGAGGAGGCGGTGATGGTGGGCGTGGGCGTGGCGGTGGTTGTATCGGTGGTGACGATGTCGCAATGGAAGGACTTTGAAGGAAGACTTGAAGAACTTGGTGAGGCCCGAAACGTATGCGGCAATTCGGACAGAGACGGTCATTCGGAGACCTCCTCAAGACGGATGCGAGGCACGTTAGACAAAAGGCATGACCTGTGACTGCGTCAGTATACGTACTTAGAGAACGAGAAGATGGGAACGGAAAAAGGCTCACCACATGTTGTTAGGACCCGTGTCGACGCGAGAGGTTTCGTCTCGTGGCAAGCATTGCAACTGACCTCAATGGACATGATTCCCTGTGTAAGTAGGATGCAAGATGGGGAATGGAAAGCAACCCGAGCCTGAGGGAGACTTGCCTGTCTACACGCGTGCTATGTGCACTGCCCGTACTAAAACCAGAGATCTAGAGAAGCGGTGAAAGTTCAGTATGAAAGAGAAACCTGATTGATATATTATGGTTGTCCGAGAATGCGAAACGCCAGTTTGGATTGTCTCTGTTGTAGGACCACTTCTAGACTTGAAAAGTTTATTGACCTTGTTGAGATGTATACATAAGAAGTTGAGGGTGGTCGTGAGCTTGAACAACTTTGAAGAGATGGCCAGTCGCGAGCATTCTCGAGCTCGGTCCAACGTTTAGCGCTCAGCCGTACTATCGTTCCATGGTGACAACCGCGTGTCTTCACACATCTCGACGTGCAACAGTTCCCCAATTTCAGAACAGAGGGCAATCGCGAAATGACACCGAAGATGCAAATATTGGTCCCAGAGAGACCTGCAGTTCCCTGGATGAAGAGAAGCGGCGGGATACTAGGCGCCACGCTGACAACCAGACACGCGGGCACGATAGTCATGTCAAGAAGATACATCATCAGCAATGGGTGCGACTATATTGTTGTATGATATTGTTACAGGCAAAATGCAATGCGTCTATAATCAACAAATCGATTCCACCGCAAGCGAAGAAAAACCAGAGATGGAGGAGGAATCAGGAGATCCAGCAACGGAAAACAGCAGCAACACAAGGTATATGGTAGATGGGTGTCAAGAGATTACGTGGGTAACCAAATCATGCGTGGAGAAGACGAAGGAAAGGTCTCGGAATACCTTATGCGGCGACGGTGGGGGCAGGGGTTCTGGGGACCCGAGAGTACTTGCGGCGGTACTTCGTGTCGATGCTCTCGAGGTAGTAACCGCCCGGCCAGATGTTGTCGAGGGAACCCTCAGGAATGTACGCTCCCGCGTTGTGGTTCTTCTCGCGAAGCTAAAGGGGGGAAAGTATGGATTAATATCCATGATTCCGTCACACGACGCACGGAATACGTACAGTGAGCGAGTCGACGTATTCCTGGCAGGGCACGACCTTCATGCTGTCAAGCCTGTTGATGAGGTCCATCTTCTCCTTGATCTTGGTGGTGTCACCCTTGACCTTGATCGTGTAGAAACTGCTCGCCAAACCACTTCCGAACGCGAACATACTGATGCGCTTGCCCTTCAGCTCCCCGGGCTCGACCGAGGCAATCAGAGACGCAAGACCACCGTACAGCGACGCAGTGTACATGTTACCGCACCGGCGTGCGCACTTCATGGAGACCTCGACGGCGCTCTCGAAGAGAGACTTGGAGAAGGCGATGAAGTTCCGCTCGAGGGTCTTGTCGGTGAGAGACGCAGAGTACTCCTGCGCAAGGACGGCCTCTGATGAGGGGATATTGGCGTATTTCGGCGCGGTGGAATTTGACATGAAGTCGTTCCAGATCTGCAGCCGAATCAACACCAGCGATGCGAGGCAGGGAGAGAAAATGACGTACCAGGCGAGCATGCGCTTTCTGGACCATCTTACCGTACGGGCTGTGGAACACGGGGTAGTCAACGTCCTCAAGCGAGAACGCGGGCTCGCTGTCGGTAGCACCACTTCGGCTAGCAGCGGCCTTCCTGGCCTTGGCGTGTTTCCCGCGGAACGCAGTGTATGAAGCGTCGATGGCGGAAGTGTAGGCGGTGATAGAGAGGGGACCGTCGACTTCCGGGTACTCAGAATCGAGCTTGGGCTTGTAGAAGTCGTAAGTGTGGGCCATGTGAGTGCCGTGAATAGCTGTCGATCAAACATTCGTTAGTGAGTGGTATTGAGAGACACTGAGTCTGACAACTCACGCTCAAACACAAGAGGTGCGTTGGGACCAATCAGCATGGCGAAAGCACCAGCACCACCAGTAGGCCGGCCAGAACCCTCGGCATAGATAGCAATGTCACCGCCAACGACGATAGCGTTGCGGCCGTCCCAAGAGGATGACTCAATCCAGTTGATAGAGTTGAAGAGGGCGGCGGTTGAACCGTAACACGCGTTCTTCGAGTCCACACCCTCAATATCGGTGTTGCCGGCCTCAGCGAAGAGCTCCATAAGGACGGTCTTGGTGGCTTTTGACTTGTCGATGATGGTTTCCGTACCAACGTCGATACGACCGATGGACAAGGGATCAATGTCGTACTTCTCGAGGAGGTTGGCAACAGCTGGTGGTCGGTAAGTACACAACACACGATTGTTGGAAAGGATACGCGTACCAGTCAACGCAAATGAGTTGATATCTTCCCTGTCGTCACAGCAGGCCATGAACCGCTGACCGAGACCGATGGTGTACTTGCCCTTGGGCACATTGTCGAACACCTCGAGCTCCTCCTCCGAGATGCACTGTTATCGATGTTAGCATGATTTACACATGACTTATACATGCCAACTCACTCTGCGGGGAAAGTACATCTCCATGGCAAGTATACCGACATCCTTAGGACGCGGCTGAGCCTCGAACTCGCTGCCAGTGGTGAACGGGATGGTCATGGCTGTGTAGGAAGTGTCGAGGAGATGGTTGGGGGATGAAGGGAATGGAGAGAACGAAGGGCAGGAAAGATTAGTTGCTGTTTATATAAATCAGAAAAAATGCGATGGAACGAGACTCGGATAACATTTTGAAATGAGGAGGAAGGGTGGTACGATCCCATTTTGGCAGGCGCGCCTGTTCTCCATCCTCATTGGCTCCTCATTTCTCTGTCGACCATCCTTTCGTTTTGTTTACGATGCTCTTGTTTCAAACCATCACATCGTCGCAAGACGTTCGTCGCCGGCGACACACTCCATTTCAATGTATTGACCAAGTATTGACGATAGAAACACTCAGCAATCCCGAGACGTCGGATCTGTAATCCATTCTTCACCGGGCGTCAGCCTTTGTTGAGATACAATGTCTGACATTGACAACAAGACACCGGAGCGAACATTCTCTTCTCGAACAGCATCCCAACTTCCGGTTATCCGATGAGGATGAGGATGAGGCACTATGTCCTGCCTAGGTCAGATTGGAACATCTGCAGCGGGTTCCGATCAGCCTCATGCACGTTCTGTAAGTACCTCTCTCTGGTATAGATTGCTTTCAGACCACCACTATCTTTCAGGGATTCCAAATGGACTGTGCTTGGGCACTCTGGGTTTCAAATCTCTTACGGCCTACTGATCTTCATACGTTGGCTTTACGGCACCGAACGTCTCGCAGATCACCTCCCCAATACGGTTATCCGACAGCAAGCCTCCACGAGTTCTTCATACCACTCCCATGTCTATCGAAGACGTATCTGTAGGGAAAGTGCGTATGTACTTGTGATATGAAACGTGAACCCTGCTGATTAGCATTTTGGTCCATGCATTCTTAGGCGACTCCACGGTGCGCACCTGCAGGTGTACATAAGGCAGTTATGACATCCAGTCGTCCCTTGGCAGTCAACATAGCCCGAATGAAAGGGCCCTCTGATAGTCACGTCTACCTCGATGGTGACAACAGTAATGAATCCGTATTATAATCTCGCATCAAACATACATCCATATCCATAAGGTAAGCTAATCGATTCCAGACTCTGCATACTGATCCTTACGCCCTTCACAAATCACTCTAGACTTCAGAGTCAAAGTCACATCCAATTATGGTGCTGCTGTACATCAGCGTACCCCAAAGAAGGCTCTCTTGCTACACCCCGCGCAGCGTCGTCATCATCTGAGGCGAGTTCCTCCTGCCAATTGCCTTGGCGGTCCGTATAGATGTACCTTCGGCGCTGCTCCATCAAAGCAGACCAGTCGCTCGTGGAGAGCGTGCTGGTTGCGGGGTATCGCTTGGAATAAGGCATCGTCGGCCGGCCATCCGGGAACGCTTCTTGGCCAGGACCAGGGACAGATGCGAAGGACGTAGATGTGTGGAATGGGCCTCCATCAGCCTGAGCGCGGGTGTGCCCATTCCCGAGGTTGGGATAGACAGGAAGCTTCACGGCGCTATCCTCATTCTTGATCATCATGCTGCCTGTGTTTCCTGCGCTCGTGGATTTCATATCTAGGAAGGGCGTGCTCGCGCCACGCCTGGACTGTGGCGAGTGAATAGGGCTTGTTGCAGTATGAACCCTGGCGGGGGCTTGATCGCGGCTGGGCTTGACGACTTTGCCTTCCACACGGGGACGCTATGTCTAGGTTCAGCTCCGGGATTCTTCATCACTATTGTTAAGTGATGCGCGGACTCACCAAGACCCTAGTGGCTGAAGGGGGTTCGGCCTTGACCTTGGCTTCGCGTCTCTTCTTCTGTGGTGTTTGGCTCATAGCTTCGCAAGGCGAGTGATTGGTAGTGGGCCATTCAGTAGAGGTTGCAAACGTGAATATATACCCCCATGTTCTCTTTGACCTCCTGGTTCAACACGGTCGCTTTGCCATCGTCGATACGCAGCAGTGCTTTGGTCTTCCACGCAAAGCGTCGGTCTGGGCCCGCCCGCTCCGGAAGCAGCCGAAAGTGAGCTCGACCCTTGCCGTTTCTTTTCTTCTCGATCCCCCTCATGCAGTGACCATGCTCAAGCCATCAGACATTCCGGTCTTCGACCAGACTTTCATCAACTATGCGCCTGAACTTACACGAAAACCCGCGACAACGCGAGAAGCAGAAACAGTACAGACTGCGGTGCTCAACCAGATTAACGGACGTCTACTTCTTGAACCATCGGCTCAAGGTCAAGTCTGAAAAATACCTACAATGCAAGACATCTGTGGCTGTGGCTACATCATCGAAATCGAAATTCAACATCAACATTTTCGCGTCGAAACCGAAGGCTGAGCTGAAGGTCCCTGCTCCGTCCCCCCCTCCACCGAGAAGTCCGCCATGCCGTACGCCCCCGCCGAAGTCGGCTATCTGGGTAACTTGGACCGCTCGTACTTCGTCGACCGCCCGCCCGAAATTGTGCTGGAGGATATCGACGACTGTTGGACGTATGTAGTACGAAAGAGAGATCCGCACCGGTGTGAAATCCATTTGAAGAGGGGAGACTCGTCTCGACGATCGTCGCCTTACGATCCGAGTTGAACGAGGTGAGTTTCTTGTCTATACTTCAAGTTTCGACACCGACGCAGCTTGATCCACACTATTCCAGAATTCAGCTACAGACGAGAGGCACCAGCTACTCTGATCACAAGGCTGGAGTTCCTGCTCGCCATTACACTGTTTCATCAAGCTTCACACATTCTCACGAGAGCTGCATTTCTTCAAGTGCCAACCCCTCCAGAGGTTGGTCCGGATGCCGAGGAAGCTCCCGGATTCGCACTCGAACGAGGCTTAGTAGGAGGAGCGGTCAGCGCCATGTGGCGTGAAGGAACACGCTGGGACCCTATGGACATCTTTAGGGTTGAGGTCACCAAGGACGATGGGAAGGCCCAGATTTCCGTGTGTACATTTCCTCAGTATTTTGGTTTGAAGCTACGCACTCACTCTGCACCTGATAAAGCGACATCGTATATGCGAGCGTTTATGTAGTCCGTGTGCGAGTCCAAGCCTCCTTATCGTCCACTATCTTGGCGATTCCAACGACCTACGACTTTTGACTCGGGACCAATTCGGGAGGCGCCGCATCGTCGGACTTTCCAAGTCCGAGTCGCTATCTATGTTGCTGTCTCCTAGCAAGACGGCGAAGAATGTGGGATTGGGTTTGACATCGGATGTCCAGTCATCAGGCTCTACCGCGTTGCCCTTCAAAAGATAAAAGATACTAGCAAACTCTTTGTAGCAGTTCGTTGTGAATGTCCAGATCTTCAGTTTCCACCGTCTAAGTCGTGTCACGAGTTGTGATAAATACTTGAGTTCAGAGACAGCACATGAGAAGGACGAGTATCCCAGACAAGATATGTTCGATACACTACTGGTTGGTACATAGAGATCCACAATCAAAGAGATATAAAGCAAAAGCATAGCAGCTAGTATGCCAGAGGAATTATCGTGACTTTCAGTTACCACCACCACAACCGCCGCCACCACACCCTCCACCGCCGCCACATCCACCACCGCCGCCACATCCGCCAGCTGCTCCTCCACATCCACCGCCAGCACCGCACCCGCCAGAACCACATCCCCCTGCTGCGCCCTACAAGCCGCCCACAATGATGAGAATCTAAACGCACACGAGAGACCAAACGAACCGCTCACCACAGCGCACCCCCCAAACCCGCCCCCAAAATCTCCACCCCCAAACGTCGAAATGGCCCCACACGCAATGACCGGCGGGTAATAAAACGGCACGGGGTACAAAAAGTACATATCGTGCGCCTGCCCGCGGTCGTACACCCTTCTGTCCATCTTCCCCTGCTCAACGAGCCGCGCGTCGCGCTCCCTGCGTTTCTTGATCTTCTCGAGCCGCTTCTGGCGCGTATGCTCCGAGGCTTTGTCGCCCGTGCGCCCGCCGACGCAGTTGTGCTCGCTCGGGTGCGTGGCGGAGAGCGCGTCGGGGTGTTGGGGCGGGTCGAGCGGGTTGTGCGAGGTGGTCACGGTGGTGGCTTTGAGGCGCGTTGTGAGGCGGGAGAGGCGTTGGCCGATCGTGTCGCCTGGGAGTGGACATCCGCAGTGCATGTATGGAATGCCGAAGCGTTGCTGGAATGGCTGGAGTCAGCTATCTTGTGGTTCGCGGTTAGAATACGTATGCATACCTGCCAAGCACGGCACGTCAAGTCGAATGAATTGGATAGATAGTTCTCTTCGACTTTGTCGTCGCTGCATGGGAAGGTAATGAGCATTTCGTTTGGACCTCACCAGAATGATACTCACTGGTCAATAAACCGGCCAAGGAGCTTCACAGTGCTCTTCGCGTACTTTCCGCCCATCATCTGGTGAGTATGCCACACGAGGTCGATGTCCAGAGTAGGAACGAGGAAGGAAGTGGGTGAGGCCTTCATGAGATCTAAGAATCTATCATTCCATTACATGAGCAACGAGCCTCCTTCGTAACGTGAACTCCAGCACTTACGCATGATACCGAGCGGTAGCGTGAACAAGAACGACCTCATCCACCGCGTCATCAAAGTAAGTCGGCGCTGTCCACGCGAAGTTGTGCATCTTGTCAACAAACGAGCCTTGACGAATGACTGCGCCAACGAGGTCGATAGAGAACGGCTTGTCGTCTGTGTAGGCACTCAAGATCCTGTTAGCCCTGTTTCAAATATCAGCAGCTCGTTACATCAGGGAGTTGAGGGATGTATAACCTCTTAGGACCTCCCCGTCGCAGGACGAGCGAGACAGCAGCGTGAATGTATGCTAGCTGGCCTTTCGACGCAAGTAGCAGCCTGTTGCGTGCTTCCAGCACTGTTTCTTTCTCCTATGCAGGTCAAGTTGGTCAGGACGACGTATGACTCCGAACAGTCTGTGACGGACCGTTTTCGGCCTCAGAATGGATTGGGTTGCCAACGCCGCAACGACTCGGTTGGCGACGGCCTCGTCCCTCAATTTATGCTGGTTGAATAGAGTGCCACTGTCCAGTAGAACTATGAGTTTGGACGGTCAGCATTAATGGTGATTAGGGAAAACTCACGCAATCGGGGAATAGCGAGTCTGGTGGCCCATGTAATCACGAGCAAATTTGTTCACTGCCAATTTCTCTTTGGACAGGACACCACCACACTTGTCGCATAAGTACAGGAAGTTAGGCTGTAAATAGCCTTTGCCGGTTGAGAGCATGAGGGCTACCATGTGTCATCAAGATAGGCTATATGAGTGTAGACTTCACTGGCACTTACGAACACGAGTGTTGACGTTGTCACATCTAGGGCATTCCACAGCAATATGTGACAGACGCGGTCATAGCATCGAGGGGATTCCACGCCGTTTCAGTGACCTTCTGCCACTCTGCCATCCTCTCCGGAGAAGCTTGGTAGGTGTTGATATCAACGACCCTCTCCTGGAAGATACAGAATGGTCAGTGATCGGTTTTGTCAATCCAAAAAAATGGCTACTCACGCAGACCGCGAGGAGTCTGTCTTCTGGTTTACCGAGTTCTTGCATAATGGGCAAACGGTCGGTGTCTTCTTGATACCAGCTGCATATCTATGAGTCCAAGAGCGTATATCAATTGAATTGAGAAGTGTACCTTGGATTTAGTAAGTACGCGTGCCAGACCATGAGCACATCTATCGGCGGCATGAATCGCTCGATCCATTGGTCCACTGAAACATGCCACTGCAAGTTCTTGAGCCATCTGTAGAACCTATGGCGAATATCAGCTATACTAGACATGCAGTTCCATACGAGACATGGAACATACCTCTCCACAGCTAACCCCACGAACCACGTCCACCGCTTGTCCTTGCTCAATTCGTTCACAACCTCCGGTAGCCCCAGAACCTCGGCATCCGTATCCTGAACAGTAGTTCTCAGCTCCTTGAAGGCCCGCAGTAATGCGAGATGGGCTTTCAGTTGGGGAATAGTGACCAGCGGCTCCGAGAGCACGGTATTCCCGATCCTGTACGAGCTCGGAGCGGTGTACGCTGGAGGTTGGTCTGACGGTACCTCCGTCTGTGTGGTGTTGTATGCTGGGGGAACTTCTTCCTGGGTCGCCATGATGTTGGTGGGAATGATGAGGTGCAAGACTCGGACCTATATGCAGCTTATCTTTATTTCAAGCAGGATATGCCAGGCACAAGCTTCAGTCACCGTTTACAGCTGATGCAACGCTGATGGATGCAGCGGGAAACGGTCGAATGTGGGATATTGGGTAGATTGAGCATGAACGTACAGTCACTGCAGTTGCGGTGTTTGAATGTCGCGCTTGAGTTGACCACGGTACTCATCCTGACTGATGCCATGCAAGTAAGTACAGGATTGCACAGTTAAACCGCACCACGGGGTCATGTTGTATCAATTCCGTAGCGCATAGGCAAGTCTGTATACTTTATCAGCGCAGGAGAGACGATTCTACTTTTCAGCTAGCTTCGAAGACGGCGGAAAGCTCCCAATGCCATTGCCACTGTCCCGTCACAGTAGCCTATGACAATACCCGCACTCGTATGAACGTCGTGCCTTCGAAAGTTACGAGGATGTCAAGTGAATTCCAAACCCATTAGACTGCCTTGTTGTGCAGATACAAAGCTGTGGTTGTGGCGGCTGACTGCTGCTGCGGACGTTGTGTCCGCGGAAGATATCGTCATGTAGCAGCTGCCTACAACCCTATCCCTGCACAACTCTCGCAACAACTCCATGACGGACTACATTGGCGTTTGCTGGTCTTCAGGAGAAACTGTGGAAGGCGACTTGGCGGAAGTGACACTGAAGACAGCTGCGCCGGTCTTGGACCAAATCACCTCGGTGCCCCAAACGACCCATATATTCTTTGCGGTCCTCGCTATCATCAACAACCAGTTGTCGATCGAGTGCAGCAAGCCCAAGCCCTTCCATTCTAAGTTATTTAGATCCAAAGCTACCAAGCCGGCGCCCTACACCCTCATCAGGACTGAGGTCATGTGGAACATGGCCAGCAGACATTTCATCGACGGACCTACGAGCATCGTTCTTGCTCAGGAGGAAGAGGTCGTTTGGGGTCATTTATCGCAGGGGGATGTTGACTACCTGAAGGGCTCGGCGAATATTTGTTTGAGGTCAGATCTCGTTGACGCGATCTCCAATGGTCCGATGATGGTGAGTGTTTATCTGAAGTATTACGATGGCCCACCAAGTTGACGTGTCCTATTCAGAATATGGATGACCCTCAACATAGGCTGTCCACAATGCTGGAGTTTGTCCTTGCCCTTACGCTTCTACACGAAGCATGTCGCGTCTTGGCAAGAGCCACCTTTCGGACATGCCTCGCGCCTACATGTGTCGACAAGGACGAAGAACTCAGGTCTCAACTCGAGACCCGCTTGTTAGGCGGCGAGATCGAGATTGTCTGGAACCACGGAGTAGGTTGGAACATCGTTGGCGTTGATATCAAGGTGAACGAGACGAGATATAATCTCCGTACGTACATTATCTCTGTCCATATTTTGGTGACGCTCAATGTTGTCTTGAAGCAATCTCATTCATGGAGAACTTCTTGAAGTCGCTGCACACAACAACACCCATCCGTCCATTTGTTGCTTATCCCAACGCTGAACCCCCAGCTCATCACCAGTACAGACGGTGCCGCATAGTTGGTCTTTCGCTGCAGCCTCTCAAGCCCATCAATTCAAAGAGGGTATTCGTTCAGAAGCTGAAGAAGAACGATGAGCCTAGCTACCACTTTGATCGCGTCAAGCCTTACAAACGTCGTTGAAGCCCGGCCCGGGGGTAGTAGTAAGTACTGGGTTCCGTCAACGAAGAAGTGTTTTGTAAGATTACCTCGCACTATATGTCTGCTCTGCACTTGCTCAGATAGAATGAAATTATCACCATGACTATCGTGAAGTTTCTGAGCAACTGAGTTGGATCAACTTGGATGATCAGACGCGGCTGTATCGCGCCGTAGGCCCTTTTCGTCATTTGTGTGGCGCGTACTTGGTCACTCAGACTTGACTTTCTACCACCACCTTCCTCTTCACATTCTTCTTTATTATGGACTCCGGTCAGAACGAAAAGGATGCTACTATCGAGTCCTCTCTCTCCGGTCTGCAGATATCGGACCACGACATAGTTAGCGAGAAGCACAATCCATGGCAAGATCCTCAACCATTACTCGAGCTAGCAGGCTCATCTTCTTCCAACCCTGTTGTACTACGAGATGATATCCCCAAAGACGACGATCTTCAGCGGAATCCCTTCGTTTCTGGCTCGACAAGTCCGGTGACCGAACGAGGAGGAGGAGGAGCATCGGAGACGGGATGTGTTGGAGGAGTTCGATCCGCTTGCCAATCACGAGGAGAAAGCAGCACGGAGTGCTTGGGAGACTTCGGAATCGCATCCCAGTACTCATGTTGCTCCAGACCCATCACCAGCCACCGTCCCTCCTAGTAACCCTGTACCAGAAGCTGTACCGCCGCGCCCGACCTCCCCGACTGGATTCCCCGCCCTAGCTGCCCTCGCTCGTACGTTTGCCATCCCTCTCGTCGCTGGGAGACAGAGACCGCGTTCCCTGGATTCTGCCGCTGCTGTTCCGTCTCCCTCAACCCTATCGTCATTTGCTTCGCAGCAGCACCTACCTCCGAAGGCGCAGTCAGAACAGGTGTCGCCAGCCAGTACAGGAAGGAACACCCCCGTCAGGTCCGCGAGCAGAAGTAGTTCGCAGGATGGACCTGGGGAGACTCCGCAGTTTGACTTCCAAAGATTCTTGGATCAAATGAAGCTCAAGCCCGCTGAACCGGTCGCGAAGTACCTCCGCTCGTATGTCAGTGACATGCTACCTGCTTCATTTTGTGCTGATTTGAGTATGAATCGCTAGATTTCTAGGCAACTTTGCCAAACGGACGTTTACTGTCAATGATCAAGTAAAGCTTATCAATGATTTCCTGAACGTGAGTCGTCCCTTCACATTCAGAGTGCAAGCGATGTGCTAATTCACAATGCAGTTCATCTCTGTACGAATGCGGGAGTCGGATGTATGGAGAACCGCTTCGGATGCCGAGTTCGACAATGCTATGGAGGGCATGGAGAAGCTGGTGATGAATCGACTATACGATTTGTGAGTAGATACAGTGTCCTCTTCATCCACCCCTTATCCTAATTTGAAACGTAGCACATTTACCCCGCAGGTCATAAGGATGATTCCGCCGCGGCCAGTGACTTCAGACGATTTGGAGAGGGATGAGGTGCTGTCACAACGGATAGCGTTGTTCGCGTGGATTGAGCCTAAACATCTTGACGTGCCAGAAGGGGAGGGTAGCGAAGGATTCATCATGTTTGCGCAGCAAGGTGCGTCCTCATGTATTGTGCTCACACGAAGGTATTGATTGTAGAGCACAGAACTGCTCAAGATTACCCATTACAAGGCGCCACGAGACAAGCTCATCTGCATTCTTAATTGCTGCAAGGTCATCTTTGGTCTGCTCTTCGCAATTTCGATTCAATATCCTATCTTCCTAACGCAATATGTACCTTGGTATCTCGTCCCATAGGTCTCATCCGACATCTGCATAAGGAGGAAGGCGCAGACAACTTTGTCCCAATTCTCATCTACATCGTCTTGAAGGCCAACCCTGATCATTTGCTTTCGAATGTGGAGTGAGTGCATTCGTCGTAATACCAACAGTTCACAACACTGAACGCGGGGCATATATAGGTTCATCAATCGATTCCGGAATCCTGCAAAGCTTCAGAGTGAGGCTGGATACTATTTGTCTAGTCTGGTAAGTACCCATAGGAGTCGGTTGCTTGTGGGGTGCTTGTGAGTGTGAGCTCATGTCAGACAGATGGGTGCAGTCTCATTCATTGAGACAATGGATCATACATCTCTGTCAAATATAACCCAGGATGAATTTGAGAAGTAAGAATTCTGCACGTGTTGCTGTGAACTGTGGTCTGACCCATGCGTCACTCAGGAACGTCGAGGAAGCGATACAATCGCTACCAAGTACTAGGCCACATACTCCTTCGACGGATTCCGAAGGACCATTCCCAGCAGGCCCTCTACTTTCATCTCACGCTGGCGAGGAATCTGCCCAGCCCCTCTCTCTTTCTTCTCCCGGAAATCAGACCATCGGTGAAGACGCTCGCCGTTTTCTGCAGAAGACGGGCGACACCATCTCCAAGCCTCTCAGCGCCATCGGGCGTATCTTCAACGAAGTACTCGATAACGCAGAGGAGTCATTGCAGAACTTACCCGGTCCGTTTCATCAGTTCGAGCAACTCACATCCATGCCCCAAACCCCCGTCCCACATCCAGAGGATGGCCAGCCATCGATCCAGACGCCATATAAACCTCGTATCCGGAAAGCGAATTCACCACTCCATTCGCCTTCAGGATCGCGGTATGGTACGCCAGATCCCGAAGAGACACCGACACGTCCGGGCGCAGGCGCGCCATACACCAACCAACCACTCGCCATCGGACCTTCGCAACCCACGGGCAGGCCACTGTCCCAGCACACCCGAATACAAAGTCTCGTGCAATCCGAACGGGACCTGCAGCACCTGCAGGCACCGCCCCTGCACGTCTCGCGCACGCCGACGCCGAACCTCGATCTAGCAGGGCTGCAGGAGGAGATCGACCGGGTGCATGAGAACGCGGCGGAGGCGGCGCGGGAGACGTTGAAGCAGATCTTCCCGTCGACGGATGTAGAGATCGTGGAGTGGGTGCTTGAGGCGAACGAGGGAGACTTGGGGAAGAGTATCGAGGCGTTGTTGGAGATGAGTAGTGGGAAGTGAGGTGCGAGTGGGGAGTGAGTAGATCTGGACGTTGTGGCTTATATCATTGGGATGCAGGCAGATGTATCTCAACAACTTTCGTTGCAATTGATTGCACGTCTGTCAACGCACGCACTGCAAGCCTAGCTTCCGTTGCAGTATTGTGTATCTGCACTTAAGCTTGACTTCGAGTGTAAATTATACGCTACCTTTCGCATTCTCTACAACATAGGATACCATATACTGTATTGAGCGTATCAGTACATACACGTCGACGTCGACAAATCTAGTACGTTCTACTCTACTATGCATGGCAGGTTGCAAGCTTCCACACTCCATCACTGTGCCTCTTTCTGCTTTGCTAACATCATCCCAAGCCACGCCAAGTACACGTGAGTCGCCGGTTCCACTCGTGTGTAGAATGTTGTAACGAGCTCGAAATCCGTCACGGCGAGTGGTGGCAATGCCAGGCGCTCTATATCCTGCTCAAGATTGTCAACGACGAGCCTATAGGGCTTCGGCCAAAACATGGGCAATCCGATGCATCTAACACTTTTGTAAACCTCATGCGCCTCTCTTGCCTTTTTGGCGTGCTGCGCCAAGATGACGGCGAGGACGGCTGCAGCCTGGCAATCCCCAGAGACCAAGAACGCTGTCCGCTGAGCGTCGGTCATTGAGTCCAGATCTGGCATTGCGATGATCATGCACCTCGCGAGCGCAAGTATCTTGATGAGGTATACACCTAGATTCCTGGCGGCGGCCGCGATCTTGGGATCTACGACGAGGCTTTTCACTGCTTCATGAAGCCTGTTCGACCGTATTTTTTTCGAGGAGGGCAGGCGACAATAATACCGGCCACATGGTATCCAAATCCATGATATCCGAGTCCATGGCATGATCGGATCCGCTTTGGAGGCAAACAGCGCTATTTCGTCGCCAGCTCTAACCAAGGCTCTTCGAACCAGGGTACTTATGTTGACATGACTTTGATTTGTAGATTGTGTGATGTGCATCGTGTCCTGTATGATCTGGGACGCCCACGACCAAGGAAAATCCGACGCCACTTGAAACGAGCCCCGATAAGTCTGCGGTGGATAGATGTAGTGATCTCCGTCTTGCTCTAGATTATCCCATATTTCTGCGACCAACTTCAGGTAGCTGATAACGATGTTTCCCATCCGACTTGATAATTGGCCCAGTTTTGCCTGATCTTCTTCTGAAATGGAGGAATACAACCGAGCAGCCCAGCTCTCGACTACGTTCAGGTTCCACGAACCGTCATCGTACGCCGCAGCGAGAGAGACGAGAGAGAACCCGGGCCCCTGGACGTCGAGAGCACCCATGCCCGCAATGAGCTGTTCCGCGGAGACGGCCATTTGCAAGATGTCTCCCAAGCGTGCATTGACCTCATGAACAGAGATCCGGTCCTCGCGATTCTGAGCCCAGCAAGCCTCGAGCACTAACCACGTCTCGTCTGCCATCTCCCGACCACCAGGAAGGCAAGGTCGAGGAGGGCGCACCCCCTGGATGTAACGATTGGTCACCTGACGATCGGTGAGGTCCGGCAAGGGAGGCAGACCTGAGTAGAGCTGAACGAAACTGTGAATAACCAATAACGTCGCAGTGAAAAAGCACGAACCTCGATAGCTGTGCATGCAATTGAGAATACATCGCTCTGAGTGGTCGGCCGAGTCCCTTCGAGACCAAACGCCTCAGGATCGATGAGCTCCGGAGCCTGCCAGCGAATGGCGCCGCCGCCATGCATAGAACCATAATTGTACCCAGTACCTTCGGTAATAAGCGACATACCGAAGTCGGTCAGACAAGCGTTGCCGTGTTTGTTGAGCAGAATGTTTCCAGCGTGTAGATCACCGTGCACGATGCCTTCGTTATGCAGGTACTCCATGCCGAGGGCGGTCTGATATAACTATCTCCGAAAAGATTAAACTTATAAACGATACACAATGACGAATGACCACGCACCCATTTGTGAATGGCCACAGCAAAGGAGTCGTCGTTCAATTGACCTTTCTTTCGTATAGAGGCCAAGTGATCCCGAAGACTGCCGCTCTCAGCCCAGAGCAGTACCATACAAAGTGTACCCGGGAATATGTCCTCTGATACGCCCAGAAAGGGCATGATGTTCTCATTCTCTAGGCTCTTCCATATGAGAGATTCACGGTAGAACGCCTGTCGAGACAGAAATAATGAATGAGAGAGGCGGTATACGGTACTGTACGGACGATACTTCAACTTACCGTCGTGATATCCCCCTTCTTCCACTCTGGAGTCATCAAAAACACGCGCAATTTTTTGAGCGCGACCTTGCGTCCACGGTACGTGCCGCAGTACACGTCAGAAAATGCGCCTGCTCCACGCTGCACGTCGTCGAGCTTTTTCACGCCCGTGAGTATCAAAGAATCTGGCAGTATATGGTGTCTAAGGGCCAGCTTCAGCGTCAACTTCCGAAGGGTGGTGCGATAGACAGCAAATGGTAAGCCACCAATCGCGGCACTCGGTGATGCGGGGGAGTCCAAGACCTAGACGAGATCAGTATGATCAGCGATTATGATTCATGAGAGAGAGAGAGCGCGTCGGACGTACCCTCCACATCTCATCAAGCACAACTCGAGCATCCGCCTCGGAGAGTGACGACAAGGACTCGGTAGGCAAATTGTTGTTGGCATTGTCCAACGCATTCTGAATGATCTGTCGGATCTCATGCGACTGGGTTATTGTGAGTCGTGATATCGTCAGATTGAATATTCTCCAAGAGACAGGAAGCGACATACCGTGATACGCCTGGCCATTTCAACTGCATAGATGTGGTGACTCTGGTGAGTGATACTCAATTCTGCGATATATTTGACACAACTGACCTTCAGAGGTGTGTACGCCGAGGAGCGAGTGGATAGTCAAGAAAGACTATCGCCCGCCTCGAGTGTACCACTCCTCGCCGTGATCTTGACAGGAGTAATGGAACTCTCGTGCCGCTATTTTACATACTACTAGTAGTACTAGTGGGTATGGGCAACGCCGGACTGTTCCACCAACGGTTTCGCCAGGTATACCATCGGTGCTGAGTAACAAGACTGCACGTTCACGTTCGGCAACGTTCTGAGCGTAGAGAAGTTTTACTTTATCCTCGTCCAGCCCTTGCAACACCTCCATCAAAGCCCGCACCAACTCCGTTCTTCGGGCCTTCGACAGTCCAGCTGGAACCTTCACACCGCGCGACGGAACACGCAGCCAAGACAGCTGCAAACTGATATCCTTGACCGTTGGTTGCCGCGCCGCTGTTGAGTTGTCCCAGAAAGCGGGCTCCAAATGAATTTTCAGCTGCTCCAAGACATTGTCTCGTGCTGTCCTCTTCGCCTTGCAAGCTTTCCGGCTCGCCTCTTTTCGTTCCGACTTCTTCTGCACCCGCGCATGTTCAGCGCGAACCTCCTGCAACGCATGTCCCGTATCCTCCTCATGTGCTTTCCTCCTGACAAACTTCTCAAGTTCCTCCGCGGTGTGCGCCGCCTTGAAGGCTTCGGTGTTGTTCTGCTTGTGGACTGCACTCGCGTTGATCATGCGTAGCGTCTTGGCCGGACTCCGAGCCTTGGCTCGAATTGTCGAGCCCAGTGTACCTTCGCACACATCATTGGTGGTTCACATATGTGCTGCATCAAGCTCTGCCAGGGTGGCCTGGTCAACGTGACCACCCGGGGGTGTAAGAGGGACCAGTACAGCCACCTTCCGCCTGGAAGTAGAACTTGTCGCCTTGGGTTCATGGTGTCCGCTTCGACCTGCTTGGAACTTCTTCAAATGGGTCTTCTGCGCTGCAGACTGACGACGGACACTGAACCGGTGATTGTACTTTGTTACGGCCATGTTAAAGGAGAGGCATGGAAAAATAAGTAATATGAATTGAAAAGGAATGTGAGGACGCGTGAAAACGCGTAAAGAGACAAGAAGTAGCGGAGGAAACGAAGGAGAACACGTCTTGCAGGCCTCAGATTGACTGCAAATTGAGTTTAGACGCCGATCCTCACTTTAGCGAATGCTTCGTACACCCAGGTATAATAGATCAGGGAAACTGCTCACCGTACACACAAAATTGAAGCACACAGAGCTTTGGATATCTGTTCTGAATCATTTGCTGGAAGGAATTCTTTTGATTCGCATTTTTAAGTAGGTTTGATTACCTGAACTCAACCAGCATTGAGCGTATAAAAATTTCCTTCCACCAAATAGCTCCCATACTACTTTATAGAGGATCTGTCTACTCAGTTTTTTTCTACGACGAATGTGGAGGGAGGACTATCCGACTACCACCACGGAGGGCTCGTCGACGGTTGCTGCGAATAGCGCTCATGGACGCTCTCGGGACTTTCCGTGCCATGGATTGCCCGTACCCATGACGACCAGGAGGCGGCGAGAAAGGACAGGCGGACGAAGGGCCCGACGGGCCGGATGAAGCGCGCGAGTCGAACTTTTTGAAGCTCGCGCAGTGCACACTGCACACTGGCACTTTCTGCTGAACCGTCACGAATGCAACCTCCAACAAGAACCCATTCTCATGCAACATCAGTCTGGAGACCATCCGTAGGATTATCTGTGACATAGGTGTGTTAGGTCAGAGGGGGAGGACGCTATAATCCGGGCGTACTTGATTTCAACAAAATTTCCGCCTCTACACTGCCCTCAAATATCGTCTCAAGATGTAGCTCGCTTCTCTTCCCGTGTGCCTCCTATGGACCCCCGCGCTGACTTCAGGCTACGTCTTGTGATGCGAAGTCTTCGGATAGCGCTATACAAACCGAATGAGAAAGAAGTTTAGGTTTAACGGAGATGAGATGAAGGGCAATAACAGTGAACACGACAATTTTGGAGACCGATTTATTGGAGACGCCGGAGATTCTGAGTGCAGAAATGTAACGTTCGAGACCTAATGAGTCGATTGGTACGGACAGAATGCTGTAAAACCTCGATTTGACAAAAATACCCCCAAAATTTTGGCCACTGCCTAAATTAAGTGCTACAAATATGAAAATGGGTGCAATCGACTCCTTTCGAAGAGTAGATTATGATTCCGGTAAGAAACTCTGGAAAATATGACATGGGGAAGCCACAGGTGTCACGTTGCCTGATCCGATTTGGTAGGACAAGCACTTCCCGTCTGTCAATGGTTCATAACGGCTTTGGCAACACCGTCTCCGAATTTTGCGTGAGACTCGTCCAACATCAAGCATTTCATATGTAGAAATGTTTGGAGCAGGAATAGGTGGTAAATATCTGGTGTCTAGCTCTCTAGAGCACCTTTTGTGCTGGAAAAAAGGTCAAAAATTTTGGCCACTCCAAAAACGCGTGAGAAAAACTTCGGAAGGGTGTTTTTCGACGCTTTCAGGCTCCCTGAGTTCGAATCCGGGCTTGGTTTGGCCAAGAAAAATCAGGTTCTGGCCCTACCAAAATTGTCGTGTTTGGCTGTCCGTAACTGTAGAGCAATCCGCTGACAAAACAAACCACTACTAGCCTGAGATCCATAGTCCCCCCTCTGGACTCGGAGTTTGGAGATTCGCTACCGTTCGGAAAGCTGAATAGAGGATCAGCTAGGAGCACGATCTACAAAGAACGGGTTGCTTGTCTCAAAACTCGGAACACCTAAACAGATTCCGATCCCTCAGATCGGCTACATTGTCGGTGGAACATTTGCTGCAGGTCACGTTCGTCAGTGAACTCGGCCTTGAATGGACTTAAACGTCTTGCCGTCCTCGCCACCCTCATCTTTTGGTGCCTCCCAAAATACTTATCACCTGCCGACGAAGCCGCCCGCCAAATTCCGAACCTCAGAACGTCACGAATTGTAGATAGCCGTACCGTGTGTCGCAAATTTCTTATCTGCATAACAATGCATATAAATGCATTGTGATGCCTTAATGTAAACAAGTCATTGTGATTGCATTAAGGACGAAGCGAAAAGATCTCAATTCGATTACAATGCGACAGGTCCATCATTGCGATGAGATTGCGATAGGTCATTGGGTCGGACGGCCGGCTTGTTGCAATGCCGTCGCAATGCGTGGGAGGCATCGCAATGCAAGGGCCGAATATCAATGAGCAAAAAGAAATCTTAATGATCTGATCTTATCTTTATGAGAGGACTGAGATTGTAATGTGTTGTTAGCAGCCGGATTCGAACCGGGGACCATTTACTTACATTAGGATTTACCGAAATCATAGAAACTTACAGCATAACCACTCTGCCAGCAGAGCTATAATATAGGGTGAAACCGTTTGACCTATGTACCAATCTTTTGAGCCCAATTGAGGAACTCCAACACAACTATCACATTGGTACATCAACAACAGGTACTAACGAGGCTACACGACAACGACAAACGACCCCAAGATCACGCCCGTCATATGCCGCCTTCGATTTAGTCTTACCTCTTGCGCGTACTAGTACGACGCACGCTAGGAGCGGGAGCGGCGACCGGCTCAATGTCAAGACGTACCGGACGCCGCGGCTGCCTGCTCGACTTGCGACTGGGAGCCAGCGCAGGTTGTTCATGGTCGGACACAGACTCGATAGCGAGTGGGGTCGGCGGGCGACCCTCAGCAGCGCGGCGGGAACGTGGGGGCGCGGCGGCGGGGACTACGCCGTACATGTTCTCTTCGTCGTTGTCCGATTCCGCATTCGACAAGCTGGCACGGTGTTGTGCTGCAAGAGGTACGACAGGGGCCGCCGCCTGTGCGTGACGGATACTCGGAGGAGCGGCAGGCTGAGCGCGAGGGACACCTGGAGGAGCGACAGGATGAGCGTGAGGAACGGCGACAGGAGCAGCAGATGGTGCCACGCGAGGGGCGAGTCCAGCCGGGTGCTCGTCGTCGAAATCGTCGAAGGTGAGACTCTCGAATCCGTGTCCGACATCCTCTATGTCAACTGCTAACACCCCATCATCTCCGCCGCCGCCGTTGAGCGATCGCGTGAACATACGCGTGTTGAAGTATCTGAAGAGGGCGACCCCAGCAGGCATGTCGTGGATTTGGACGAGCTGCATCTTCAGCTCTTCGAAGATCTGGCCGTACGGAATCTTTGTTTTGCTCCCTGTCTCCTGGAATGCTATATCCTTGGATAACAAGTAGATAGCCTGAAATTGTAGTAGATAATGTGAATATCATTATTCCATATACTGTGTGCACTAGTAGAAAACTCACCGAAATGCATGCGTATGCTATCAAGCCCGGCGTAACGCTCCCAATGTTCCATTTGACACCGGAAGATGTCCCTTGAGGCTGAAATGATTGCCAGTGTTCGAGAGACACATCGTTGTCGCTAACCCCGCTCGCGCCGAACAGGATGATGCGCATGGCCTAGTGAACAAAGGTCAGCGCGTCGAAGAGAACACAGAACATAAACGAACGAAAAAGTACTTACCTTGGCTATGGCGAGGTTCCTATACAGATATCGGGCGTACCTTGGCTGGCCGGTCTCGTATAATATGGGGGGCTTCATACTGTACTTTTGAGATTCAAGGTCATGCTTCAGGAGGGCCATCTTCGCGTTCTTGTCCGTGATCGAGAAGCCAGGGATGTGGCCGAATATAACGGTGGCACGGTTCTTGAGTGCGAGTATGTTGTTAGAACGCTGCAACTGAACCGCTTTCGCGAACTGCAATACCGAAGACCATGGTGTGAGAATGATGACGACTCGACTCGGAAGATGAAATGAAAACATACCACATCATTGAAATGTGAATGAGCCATCAGCCTCTGTACACTAGGCTTCTTGACCTCGTCAAACAGCTCAGCCGCTTTCGCAGCGCGTTTGCTGATATCGGAGGCGTATCTCTCTGTAAGGTTGTCAAGGTCCATAGCGGGGCGAGTTTGAAACACGTTGAGCAGGGTGGAGTCGTAGAACACCGAAGTAAGGACGGTGTATCGCCGCGCGATAGACTTGATGTCGTCGTCGTGCTTGGTAATGGAGGGAGCTAATGACGCCGCCTTGCCCTTGCGCTTTGGCATACTGTCGTTGAGGGCCTTATTCTCAACGAGAAGCTTGCGTATGAGCACGTCCTTTTCTGCGAGATGAAGCTGTGCTTTCTTCAAAGCCTGCAAACACATCAAATTCAAGGTTGTGTTGATTGAGAGAAGGACGTAGCATACCTTTACATACTCTGGGACTCCGGCTCCTGTAGGGGGTAGCGCAATGGTATCATGGGAGGCAACTTGAGCCCCAATGATGGCAGCGTCGCTGTCGGAGGAGTGATCCTCAGACTGAGAGGCGGAAGATGGCATGACGTGGCGAGTTCAAGTTTGAGAGGAGTCGGTGCAGTGAAAGCCTGTGTGAACTGAAGGAATGAAAAAGCACAAGAGTGGTAATATATACCGCAAATGATGTGTGTCATATCACTTACTGGTACGTCAATTGCATCACCTGAACGGTATGCTGCAGAGCACGCTCCCGAACACAAGGAAGTAAATTCAATTACCTGTACTGAGTCGACTGATGGGACTCGTGGTAATTCACGTACCTTCCTGACGCCTCGACGTCTCGACTTGCAATGTGGCAAAGCACATGTAGCTGTGAGGTAAGTACAACAGCTGGTGCATTACTTTACCAACACACTTACCGAATAATCACGACATTGATCAGGGTGTTTTGTGTGTTGCAAGCTCATTCCTTGCGCTGTGACAAGTGAAGAAAGCTGCTTTCGGAGACGGAGACTTCGAAAACAGACTCAGGGTCTGGGTCGAAATCTCCGTCAAAGAAATTTCTCCTGGAAAGGTGACTCAAGTATGATGGTGTTGAATTGCGAGGTTGGCATTCACATTTAATGAGGCTCCTGCAGTGATGGGAGTTCAAACAATGGTCTCGCTGATGACAGACATCAAGTATTACAATGAATAAATAAATAAGTCAAAACAAATACCGGAACATCTCTTGACATCGCAAAAACATATCTCCATCGACACTGTCTACAATCAGGAATTCATTGTACTTTTCTTCATCCCGAGAGAGCAGTGCACCTCGCACAATCGATTGTGCAGAAATAAATTCTGTGGAAGTACTACGAGGTTTAGCACGGAAACGATAAAACCCAAGGTCCTTATCTTTTCTTCTCCGAAAGCCAACAATTTCGAGAGGATGGATGAGTGCCATGGGGTACCGATTGCCACCTATGTCGATGATGAAGAGGAAGAGTAGTTGAGCAAGAAAGAATGAGTTGTTTGGACCTTGGATGATGACATGATCATATCTTGGAGCACCAAAGAAATGAGGATTACATCGCAGATAGCTTGAGACCAGTTTCCATGTGACTTTAGACTCAAAGTCAACTTTGAGAAAACGACACTCAATGATCTGTACATACAAATCAGAAAAATTATAAGTCTCCCAGTGCTTGAATAAATGTACCTGGTCCTTTGAGCTCAAAGAAATTCGCCTGTTTGCAATTGGAAGAGGTATACCATGGGCACGGAAAAATTCCGTCAAGAAGTCGGAGAGGCGAATATGAAGACGAGAATAGCATGGCTCATCCTGATGAGCTGCCATAATATCTTCAAAGGACTGAAGAGGTTGGGGTGCACCATAGTAGACCTTTCCAAAATGCAAAGACAGGGCTTTGGATTTTTTGGCATCAGAAAGATCTGGATCAGTACTTGCTTGGTACTCATCCCAGTCATCTATATGCTGGCGAATCATCGCTGCAACATAAAGATTGTGATCTGCACCTAGAATCTAAGTCAAAATTAGACTTTTGTTATACTCAAGAATAATTGAACAAACCTGAGGTGCAATTTCTCTGAAATTAGTGAGAAGCTTGTAGATCATCTTGATAATACCATGCATCTTCTCATTTGGCTTTGTGTTGTAGTTTCTAGTAACACCCTTTGCTCTGATGTCTTCAAAAATATGCTTGTAGCTGTGTGACTTGGGAAAATTCCAGTCTTTCAATGGCAGGACACCTTGCACTTCACAAAGTGCAGCATATTCCTTAGATATAAAGTCAAAATAATGTCATATGGCTCAGCCTGAGAGAATACATACCATGAGAAGAATGGAAAGTAAATCAGCTTCTCTTTCACCTGCTGCCAAAGTATCTTCTGTATGAACTTCCAAAGAAGCATACATATCAACACAAAGGTAGCTGCGAATACAGCACAGAAGAGCGGTAGCTGCGAATACAGCACAGAAGAGCGTAGCCACGAGGGCTTGCTGTTGCAGTCATAACATTGTGTGTAGCAAAGAGTATAACCTAGGTCATATTTAAATATGAATAAGCAACAAGATGCAATATTTCTACATACCTTTGAAAGATCCTCATATTTGCTCCCATCTGTAAATTCAACTTTAAGGGCAGATCCAAAATGGTAGAGACCACGCCAACGTGGCATGAGATCAAGCCTACATTTATCTTGTTAAATTTTATCCACAATGTTGAAACTAATCACTCACTGTTTTTCTACCTGAGCTTGTGCCTCCCTTCCCATGTCTTCAAGTATAGCCTTCATCTCACTCCAAAAATGGTAGCCCCACAGCCCACTATGGAAAGCATGCAGGCGATCAAATGATAGTGCAGCATGTGGGTCTGAGTTGGCCACTTTCCAGAAGATATTCTAAAAATATTATATATAAAGTCAATAGATAGTTTAGTCTTTGCCAAAAAATGTGCTCACCTCAACTGCTCGTAAGCCATGTGCTTTCATGATTTCTTCTGCTTCTTTTTTCAGTGTTTCTGTATCAAGCGCATATCTCACAAGCTGCTCAGAGTCTGACTGCGTCCGAATTTCATAAGGTATCGATAGGTCAACCAACATGTCTCGTGGTGATAGACATATAGGACAAGGAAAATTGCATCTGACTCCTCGAATGAGTGCCATAACACATCTAGAAAATATAAGCATAAAGGATAAGCTAAGCATAATGTTAGACTCACTGTTCCTCATAATCTGCTGACAATATCAGGATATTTGGAAACAGGTGCCTGACAATGTCCATGATGTTGAAGGCATATCCAGTGACTGAATGATCCGCAATTGATTCCAAGAGTTTCCAGAAGGACTTGTGCCAAACAATTTGGCGAAAATCTACAAAGCCCTTCTTTCCGTCCTCGGAGACATCATTTGGGACCTTCCAGTCACTCAGCGAAGTGTTACTCAAAAATTATTTGCTCAACTCACAATTGGAAGCCACCCAACAATTCTTCCTCCACCAATACCTGTACCATTGCGAATATTTGTTGGAAGATTGGCAAGTCGTGCAATCACAGGATAGCCTTTGACGGTGCCAAAGGAGGAAAGCTTTGTTTTATCAGCATAGAGTATAAAGCACAGTGGGCTGGCTTTATCAGGAAGCAAGTCCTATAATATATATGAAGTACTGTAGATTATACCATAATATTATGACATACTTGTATGTTCCACCAACGATCTCCTGTCCATGGCTCATCAACAAAGCGAACAAATCGCTCGCCGTTATGCTTGTATAATCGTTGAGCATCCCAAACAAAATGCGGAGAGAGGCTCGGCTCTCGCAGAAGATCCATTGCCCAGTCCCACAAAGGCCGATAATGCATGTCGAAAGATCTCTCTTCTGTCTTGTACTTCGCCTTGACTTCCGCTTTCTGGAACTACGATACAGATGATTTATTTGACGAGCAAACACGTATACAGGCATTAAGGAATACTAACAGCAGTATGTGTCAGAGCCGCAGTCTCGAAGGATCGTTTGAGATCACTATGGCTTGTGAATGTGAACTTCGCTTGCTCATCGCGTACTCGCCGAATGAGTTTGATCAAAGCGTCGGTGTATCGGGTATTCAACGATGCCTGTAAGACGATCTCGGCGAACTCGAAATCCGCCCGGCTCTGAAACGGTTTCCAAGGTTCTGAAGATGGTGGAATGTCTTGTTCTTGCTGTACGTCGCGCTTGAACTCCTCGAATGGGTGTATCGTGGTTGGGCGACCGGATTTCGGATGATACTCGACCTTGATGTCGTCCATTTGGACAGTAGTCGGCAGCCGCATACGGGCCGGGGGTTCCTCATTGTCATCTGCGCACGAAAAGTCGACCGTCAGTACAGCATTAAAATCGTGTAAGCAAACACACTGACCGGTCAGCTGAGAGTCTGAGGGACCAGCAACGTCCGAGGGGTTGTTATTTTCCATCTCTGCATGAACGTGAGGACCTGATTACAGACGTGAGCGATAAACAATCTCGGAGAGCAATGTTCATACCTGTATCGTGGGATCCAGACGCGACATTTGCAGCAGCCTCACCCGAGCTAGAAGTATTTCGGCGTCCTAATATGCAGAAAGATCAGCCCATGTATACCGATAGAACGAGATAGTGAGACGTACTTCGTTTGCGTGATTTACTCAGCGCATGGGTCCTCAGCTGCTCCTCAAGCTCCCTATCTTGCTGTGCGGTAGCATGCCTCTTTTGGCATGACTTTTCGTGGGCAGTGATGCCCCTCGTAGAATAGGCGCTCCCACAGTATTGACAGGTCGTCTTGCCCCCAGCCATGTACGTTGCGAGGGATGAGAATCAGAGTGGATGGATATGTGGGGGGGGTGATCGAATAGCGTATCCAGGTTGTGTGAAGGAGGAGTATGCGGTGGATCGAACAGTTGCGAGAGTCCGATTGAGAACGCGCGCGCCAGGAGCGGACTTGGGTCACCAGTGAATGAGTCTGCCA
>SGPM01000278.1:0-18737 GCA_004802725.1 Antrodiella citrinella
CAACTTCAGGAGCCATCCAGTATGGTGTACCGACCATCGTCGTCCGCTTCGCACCATCTGAGATTTGCGCACAGAAACCGAAATCGGCTGTGTAAATCACAAGGAAATCAAAAACATGCTCATCTGAACGCATATATAGGACTCACTCAATTTGACATCCCCATTCATGCTCAACAGCACATTGTCACTCTTGATGTCTCGGTGAATGACTCCGTGCTTGTGCAGATGCTCCAAACCAAGGGCCGTTTCTCGCGACACGGCAGCGATCTGCCCTTCGGACATCAAGTTCGCCGTGACGACATCCGTCAACGAGCCACCCTCCATGTACTCCATGACGACCCACAGCTCGTTCTTGTAGAGGAAAGAGTCGATGTAGTTGACGATATTGGGATGCCGTGAAGCCCGCATGACGAGAATCTCGTTGATGATGAGGTCCTTCTTCGGCTGTTTCTCCAAGTCCATCTGCTTGATGGCCACGGAGATGTTGGTGCCTACCTGGTACGCCGTGTATACACCACCGGAAGCACTACACGAGCACGACCCCATTGGCAAAATTCGACACAAGAGTAAGGAAATAACACTCACCCAGCACCGATCTTTATCAGGTTTCTGTACAGTCTCGTAGGATCCGCATCCGTACAGATCTGCTGCAGCCGCTTGACGATATCGAACTCCTTGTTATCCTTATCCTTCTTCTCCCTCCGTCTCGGCGTAGCCACTCCCGCTGCTGCTGCCTTCTGCAAACTAGCCGTCGCCGGACTCGGCGCCTGCTGCTGCGCAGCAGCCCTGCCATCCGCTCGTTCCTTGTCTCGATTAAGAGCACCAGAAGAAGACTTCAACGGCAAGTCTGTCTGCGACGACCCTGGCGAACCCTTCGACTTGCCCGGCGTTTGCGGTCCGGCACCTGGCTGTGCGTGCTGGTTGTGGTATTGTTGCTTGGTGGGACCAGGGGAACGCGTGTCGCGGGTGGTGTTTGACCGTGTAAGTTGATCGGCGCTCTTGACGGATTTGGAGGCGCTGGTGGGAAGACGTTGGGAGGTTGATCGGTCAAGGGTGGGAGTGAGCGGTGCAGGAGGTGGAGGAGCAGGTCGGTAGGCATTGTTGCTGTTGGGACCGGCAGTCAAAGGAGCGGATATGGATTTCTTTGGCGGAGGAGGCGCGATGCGCTAACAAGAGGCATGTGTATGATCGGACCGGGACTTTTGAGCGAGAGAGAAAGAGGGTACTTACCGGGTTCTGGTACCCTTCCTCATACGACTTAGCAGACGACGACTGTAGGTGAGGTGCTACAGCACCCATTTTGTCCCACACCGACGCTCCTCCTCCCCCAGTCTCCTGATAGAACTTCACAATCTCCATCACGGCCTGCGGGTTCTTCTCCTGGTCCGACTTGGAGATACCACTCTCCTGCAAGAGCTGCTGCCATTCCTTCGGAAGTCCGGTGAACTCTCCGGTCGATGAGTTGAAACCCACATGCGTCAGATGCACAGGGTCATATGGTGTGCTAATTTCGATGCGCTTGGAGGTGTTCAGGAAATCCGACATGAAATTGAACATCCCCTTCTTCGACTTGGTTTGCGTTCCGCTGCGTGCGCGGCCGGTTGTACCAGCACTAGCAGCAGAGAGGGTCGGGGTCGAAGGGATTGGGTAGCTGGACGGATCTATGATAGGACTAGGAGGAATTCCACCAGAGGATGGGTCCGTGATCTCTGAGTAGAAGGCTGCCTCCGGAGGTAACCCCGCTGGATCCGAGAGACGATGACGAGCAGCATGATTGGCTTGTGTAGGGAAGATGTCGGTGAGATTAGCGGTGTTGGCGCGCGACGGACGGGGAGGGGGTGAGGTCATGGTGTTCGCAGCAAAAGGATCGTGATCGACGTTCTTGCCTGTAGTAGATGATGGCAAACTCTGTTTCCTGGCTGGCGGCGGTTTCTGGAGAGAGTTGCGGATCCGTGGAGAGCCTTGTCCTGGATGAGGCTTGGAAGTAGGGGAAACGACGGTTGAGGAGGGCGGAGGCGGGGCCTGGCGTGATGGAACGAAAGGATCCTGGTAGTTTGCAGCGTTCGCAGCGTGCAACTTTGCCTCGGCTAACAGCTCGTTATATTCCTGGATAGACTCTCTCGACGGCCGATGATATTCGACTGTTATTTTTGAGTGACGACTGGATGAAGAAGGACTTTGGTGAGGCCTCTGGTTGACGGCGCTCTGCGAGGACATCCGAATTCGAGTGAGCGCGAGTGATTAGAATACGCAGACAGGACTTATTGAGGACTTGTCAATGACTTGTCTTGGAATAAGTCTCGTGTCTGTCTTTGACACGAGAAATTAGAATTGCAGTTGACCCAGGAGGCAAGAGGGTCGACTGCGATGGCTCTCAAGCGCGTCCAATGCGTGTTTCCGGATGGCAACGATCGTGATTGCGGGCTTGATGGTGGTGGCTGCAGTGACCAGGGCCTGCCGGTGTTCACCGACGATGTGCACGGCGGCGAGGAGAGCGTAGAGAGCGTCGACGTCGTGTTGGACAGCGAGGAGAGAGTACGGCCGAGCTGACCTACACCGTCGAGCTCTTCTTCTCGAGGCAAAACAAGGCATCTCCCTCAAATTTCCCTTTTCCGGCTAATCGATCTGACGTAAGCATTGCATCGCAATTCCAACTTTTCTTTTAAAAAACAAACAAAAAAGGGTGCTGTAGAAGATTCTCAAACAGCGGATACTTCATGAGCAAAAGTTGCCTTGACCGAGTTGTCTCAGACTGAATAAGTACCTTCAAGTCCCTGATCGTTGGTTGATCGCCACCACGAAGTTTGAACACTGGACAGATCGTTTCAAGAGTCAACATTCACTAACAGGAACACATATCAACTTGAGCTTGGGGTTCAAACACGCGTCGTAGTTCGCAACAATCCTGCCCACTTGATGTAGATAAACTTGGAAAACGGACATCCTTTCAAGACGAGTAGCGATCGCTGCACAACTGCCTGCGCCATAGGACTCAGACGAAGGTCCCGAGCCCGCCGCGTACGCCCAGAAGAGAAGGGGTACGGATTCGAGCAACCGGCGGAAGAGTCTAGCCAGGATATGAAAGAGCATTACTTCCTAGCACCTCGCGCAGCTTCGATCAAGGGGATCAAAGTTTGAAGTGGTCGAAGAACGGATTCTGGAAAAATACGTTGTCAGTGTTCAAGATCACTGGACGTCATGCGAGGGTTAAGTCTCAAGATCTCACCGCAAGCAATTCTGACGCAGTTTCAAGCGACTGAACGTCCACACACAGCATCATCGACAGATACATCTTGAAGGCTCTCGATAGCGACAGCGCAAATGCGAGCACAGGTGTACCAATGGTCGCAATCGAGTGCATTGTCTGCGGCTCATCCTGGTCCATGTTATGGCGGCTCGCCCTGAAGTATTTCTGCGGAAAACAGTGCTTTTAGTAGTGCTTGAGTTATTCATGCAGCTCATACCTAACGCTATGATCCCCAGACTCCAAGTCCAGATATCGGCTTTTGCTCCGTACGATTTACTTTTGACTATTCTAGGAGCCATCCAGTACGGCTCTCCAATTGGTGTCGCCTGCTTCGTGTCATCTGAACCTATTGACAAGCTACAATGGAAGCCGGCTAGTACGAACCGTAGCAGCACGTCAAACGGAGTTCAAGGGTGAATATATCAGAGAACTCACTCAGCTTGACGGCTCCGCCCATACTCAACAGTATTTTGCTAGTCTTGACGTCCTGGTGAAGGATCCCATGATTGTGCAGGCCGCAGCAAGCTGTACTTCAGACATCAGATTGGCCGCGACTCGGATGGGATCCATCAACAAGCCCTCCATGTCCTCCGAAGCCTCGTCCTTGTGGAAAAAAGAGTCGATGTAGTGGAAAGTATTGGGATGTCGCGAAGCTCCCACGATGAGCATCTTGTTGGTGCCTTTTAGTGCAAGTTTGATCGTCACATTGAGATTGGTGCCCGTTTGAGATGTGCATATGCGGTATACACAAAACCAGAGACACTGTACAATATCAGTCAGCAAACGCAGACGTAGAGAACCACCATACTACTCACTCGACGCTGATCTTCACCATATCTCAATATACTAAGCCGTTAGGAGAGTGTGCATCCGCACAAAGCTGGTTCAGACATTCGACTCCTTCCATATCGCCCTTCTGAATCTTCTGTCGGTAGAAGATTAAGGAAAGTGCTGGCCAAGATCGAGGTGCTGCGAATCACCTGCCATTTTAAGTACGGACGCTCCTCCTTGGTAGAAGTTAGAACTCGGCACCGATCACCTTCACAGCCTCCGAATCTCTCTCTTGGTCTAGAGTGGAGAAACCGCATTTTTGTGTGACGACGTCCGAAATTTAAATCCGAAAATGTGCTCTGGGACATACCTCTGGGCGGCGTGCGTCGGGGGCAGGGTGCCGCCGTTGAAGCTACCTTATATCCTTCTCGTGGCGCCGTCCTCCGGAAAGAACCTATCTATCTCCGGGTCTGTTGTGGATTATCGGTTTCCCTCGTGATTCACCGCCTTGCTCCGAGAAGCAACCACATCAGTACTGATAGTGACAGAACCTGATTGTACTCAAAGGGATAGTAGGTGTTGCATACTGTCGCATGCCAATTGGAGTGCAGTGGGTGAGTTGATTTCCGGGTACTTGGGTAAGGACTCTGGAGAGAGGGTTCAGCAGCACAGGACATCACAAGGTTCAGTCATGGGAAGCAACGACGTCAGACGCGACTGCATTTCGAAGCTGCAAGTGGCAAGGTTCTTCAACCGTGCGCCCTGGATCACGGCAACTTGAAGACCATACTTTCAAACAGAGATCGTGTACATACATCTACCTTGCGTTAGACCTCCGGGATTGTTCCTCTCTCCACTTTCTTCCAAAGGGCCAGAGGCAGTTAAGCACTCGTTCAGAACTTGTGCAAGCCCCGAGCACAGGTATCGATATACCGTGACATCACTTCAGGGCCCGGGCGATATCTCGCGCTGCTTTGATCAACGGAGCCAAAGTGCGAAGTGGTTCACACAACTTGAAGAACGGGTGCTGAAGAAGTGCTTGTCAGTATCCATGGTCACGACACGCCATATTGGAAGTCGAAAGTCTCACCAGCAGCAGTTCTGACGCATTCGGGCGCTTCTCAACGTCTACTTCCAGTGTCTTCGACAGATAGTCTCTGAAGACCGATGACAACGACTCTGGGTTCGCGATCGTCGGTGTGCCGTTGGTCGCGATCAAGTACAGCGCCTTGAGTGGGTTCTGGTTCAGATATGGCGGCTCCCCCTCGATCATCTCTGCAGAGGAAGGAGGTTAAATGGTGCCCGAATCGAAGGACTCAGTCTCATACCTATTGCCATAATTCCCAAACTCCAGATATCAACCTTGGGTCCGTACTCCTTGCGAGTGACAACTTCAGGAGCCATCCAGTATGGTGTACCGACCATCGTCGTCCGCTAGGATATTGGCACGACGGGACTGATACCAATGCTCGCAATTAGGCGTCCAGTATTTGACATCCAGCCCCCCGTCTCGCCACACAGAGGGTTTGGGCCACCATGACATGTCCCGAAATCGTTCGGCAGAATCTAGAACGGATAGTCAGCTACCAGAGTCCATACAACATCAGGAAAAACCTACTTTCGTGAATCACCTAAGATTACGGATGAACGTCGTGACATCCCTGTAAGACTGAATGATGGTCGTGGCTCTTAGTGGCTTCACTAATTACTCATGAGAGTACGCTAATTCCTCGTAACCAAATTCTCGCACTCATGGTCCACGAATAAATCACTGGAAATCACACTGTTTTCATATTGTGTTACAGCATGAATGATATTGTGTTCTATGTACGGATATGAAACCTCATTGCTACAAGATAAATGTATATACAGTGCAGGCAAACTTACCCACATGCCCCAGCCCATCTACTACCGACCTCATGAGCTGGAGTCAACGCGAACAATTGACTGGTGCAATCCACGGACTGTGCTGAGGCTACTGACAGAAGGGGATAACAGAGCAACTGTGTCCGAGAGGCGGTGACGGACGCGACTTCGAGTGAATCATAGCGTGTGCAAGACTGGGCGCGCGGACGCGACTTCGAGTGCATCGTAGTGGGCGCAAGACCGAGCGCAGGTACGAAACTGTGGACGTGAGTGTGGGACGCCGCCGGAACTACGACTGTGGGCGTAGATGGAAGACCGAGGACGCGAGTCAGAGACTGACGATGCAACAGCGAGGGCGCAGGCGACGGGCAAACAGATGTGTGTGGGGGACTGCGACAACCGCGAGCGAGTGTGAAACTGGGTTTGTGTGTGCGAGACCTGAGGATGTAATAGTAAGGATGAGGCGATATGGGAATGGGTGCGCATGCAAGGCTGTTAAGCAAGGGCAGAGGCGACCGTGGGTGCACGACTGCGACCGCACATAAGTGCCGCCATGGTATAGGTCCCGGTGGTGGCGAGCAAGGTGAAGTTAGTATAATGTTCAGACCCAAAGAAAAGGACCACGCACCAACACCGATGTACCACTTTCACCAACTAAGTCCCACACCCCACTACCCACACCAAAAGCGCAGCTGCATTGTCGGTAGATTCTAAAGACGTTCGCACAGATCCGCGCAGAAATAAGATAGAGCAGGGCCACGGGAGGATGTAGATGAGGAACGGTTGAGAGCAAGTTGAGAGGGCGGAGTGATGATGTGGCAGTGGTTGCACGAGATGGCAATTGCCGGATTTTTTAAACTCCGCCAGCCATTGCCAGCGCATTCGTTTCTCACTCCTTTCTTTGACTCGTCTTGCACCTCTCCCTCATTCTTTTGATTCTTCTTACTCCCAATCACACATATCTTCATAGGTTCACCCTCTTTTGTCACCCTCTAGTGATGTCCCCTTGGAGCCAACTCTCTCTCAGTCGGTCTGCTCCCCTCCGAGTCGGAGTGCGAGTGCTGGTGAGTACATTTTCAACTTCCATTCTATCTTCTCACATACGCGGCATGGCTTCACTTGTTCAGATCCAAACCACATATTCTCCGACCCCGTTACGTTCCCTCCAACAAAACTGTGCTCATAGGTCGCCACCTGAAGACTTTGATGTACCCTTGGACAATTCTGCTTGTGTTGGAGGCGGCGAGTTCGGTGTTGGGGTAGCTCGGTAGCGGTACATCAGTCCGGTATGTTCTTGCATTCATTATAACAGTTCCTCATGCTGACACTGTCTTTTAGGAAGAGTCTTGGTGTGCTTGCTGTGAGGTATGTGCATTGTCTCTGACTTTGAAGTATTGATACTGATATAATTATGCGTCATCTCAGCCCATTCTCGATTGGCTTCCTGAGGTTTCCTGATGTTGTTAGTGTGTCTATATATATAGAGTAGGCTGAGTAGTATAGTTTATGTAGATATCAGTTTCTCAATATACTGCTTTTGTTTTTCTATATCAAACTGTGTTATGAATGTGGTCTGATGTCTGAGTGATCCATATAATTCTGCTGAGAAAAGGTGTGAAACTCAATGCACTGTGTACTCACGTCTCCGGGGTTTTCACTGTTTGAATCACCCAAGTAAGTAGTGACCTGTCGTGAGTTTGTGGATGACTATCACGATGTATCCAAGCGCCCGGCGGCGAAAATGATCTGCTTAAGTGGTGCGTGCAGATAGGAGAAAGCACTGGAAAAATTTCCGAATTCACTATGTCGTAGATCATGAGGTTGATAGTGAATGTCACCTACTAGTACAGGATGTGTTCCGGTCTGATAACGCGTGAAAAGTACTGAATGACTACGTTGTCAGCGATGGTGAAACTCACGCACATCGAACTGGTAAGTTTAACCCGCTGAATATCTAGTGAGTAGCATCACTATTCTGATGGTAACTTTCACGAGGCCTTGTACAGGTCAAATCAACCATGACGCTGTCACCCCTATTCACTGTGCACATTGCCGAAGTTTCACGGTGAAAAAGCGTACTGATCTCAAAGTGAGTACCACGCGCGCCGGTCGGCGTAATCGAGAACCATGGCCAGTTCCTGTAGGCTGTACTGCCCTCGCAATTGAACAAAAGAATTGTATATTTATAGTGAGAAGAATGTAAAGATTAGGATTATAAAGTGAATGTGAATGTGTGAAGTGCGTGGTGACTCGGAGTACACTGAGTGCAGCCGGGCAGATAATGAATGAGTGTCGAGTAACGAGTTAGGTGGAGAGAGGGCCCGGGTGTGGCCGTGTGCCCGGCGGGTAGTATCTGTTTGGCGAGTCAATGCAACTATCAAAACTCAGAAGAGAGATCCACTTACGAACCCACTGACATGCGCTGTTGATGAGAGTCCAAGCTAATCCTCTTCGCCCGAAGACTCGCTAGAGCTCAAACTTTGCTCGTCGTGGGTACGAGCACCGGCTGGCTCGGCTGGACCCGCCTGAGAACCTCGCTGGCTGCGAGGCTTCTTAGGAATATAGGCGTTCTTGTACGCATGCTTTCTCTTATTTGCCATGTACTGCTTTGCAAGTTCGGCGGTGGCCCAGTGCCGATAGTAACGAGCTAGCACAGGATGTACTTGTATGGCCTACAAGTTCAACGTGGTGATTAGATCAGATCAATCACAGGACACACAAGTACTGACCGCTTTGTATAACCTGGCTAGGTTTGTGGGATCTTGGCGGCGGAAGTCGTCGGTCCAGTCCACCTGGGCCTGAATGATGAGATCCCTGACGGTCCGCTAAGATGACTCAGGTGAGTACAAGAAGTTAGAACGAATCTGCACATCACAATGTCACTGACCTGAATTGATTTATACTGCTCATGATCCACTCCCATGGCATCGCGAATGTTAAAACGGCCACGCGGACGGGGGACAGATCCCGGAGGAACATCTGCACCAGGCCCGCCTTGAGCAACAAGAGCATGAGCGGCTGCGGCTGCGGCTGTCAGGGTAGCGTTGGCGGCTTCAAGTTCATCGATCCTGGTGTTAGCAACCTGTAGGTCTTCATCAACGTTCTCTCTGGCTACCGTGATAGAGAACAATACAACCGTAAGTAAATGTCATGATTTGATGAGCAGTAATGTCACATGTGCTCACCAGTACTATTGTCCCTCAGACGCTGCTCTAGGTCACGTATCACTGCTTCGAGTTGTGCCTTGGTGGGTTGCTTCTAATTCCAAGCATAGACGTCAGCAATATACTACTTCAAGTCGATAAAAGAATAAAACGGACCGCTTTCGGTGGTCCAGCCATGTAAGATGTAGTTCGAGGGAGATGAGAGAGTGTTCGGTCACCGGTTTGCTGGGCTCAGACTCACAACAACGCCAGAGTCCTAAGTGCGAATGAAAGTGGGGGAGGCGGGATAAGGCAGGGATCCGGTGAGCTGACAAAAATCATTCGTTATATATTGACCATATCTAAGATGGTCCGAACTCACCCGTATACAAATTTCAACTAGGTCCAGGACAGATAGTCCACCCTCCCGCTGCGGCTTAATCACTGTCTGAAATAGTGATACAACCATGTGTGAAGGTCATGCTGATACCGTGACGGACAGACTCGGATGCGGGCAACCGGATTCATTCCTACATCGAGTGGTGAGCATTGCGAAAACACTACGACTGCGATCCCCAAGTTCCTACCTCTTACAACACCATTATCATATACAGACTCGCCACTACCATTACAGCTCAACTTTAACAGCGCTATTCCTCACCAAAGACATGCCGGGTCACACCACTGGAAAAGTCGTATGTTCGTGCTGCCAAAAGCTGGTGACATCTCGCACCGAGTACAACCATCGCAAGCGCAAGCTCCTGAATACGGACAGCTTGGCGGGAGATGAACAGGAAGACTTGAGAGTTCCAACAAATGGTCAGCGTGTAAAAGTACCGTGGAGACTTCCAGAACTTCGTGAGTGTTCAGCCCGTTGTTCGACACATTGAATGAACTCACCTGAGATATGATAGGTGTCGTTCCGACTAATCATAACATTCCAGGCTCCCGTCCACCTTCACACCGCACTGCTAGTGATTCATGCAATCCAGAGCGTGATTTGCAAGAGGGTTCAGCTATAGATGTTGATCATATGGATGTTGACGCTCCTGGAGTCGAGGTTCCTGGGGCAGCGCACACTGGTAAGTGGTCACAGTCTCGGATTGATACCTTCTTGCTAATTTTTGAGCGACGACCATGTTCAGAACCAACATATATACCTGTGCGATACCATGCAACCGTTGAGGATGAAGAAGAGGAAGAGGAAGAGGGGGAAGATGATGAGGACGTTGGAGTAGAAGACGCAGAAGCGGCAGCTTCTGTATGGGAGGAGCTGGCTGAATCGCTCATTCGGGAAACCCAACTGTCCAGTAAGTACTAAGTTGTACGAGCAAGCTCGAAATCTGCGCTAACCTGGTTATCATGATTCTGCAGAAGATGATCTCAGTGAAGAAGATAAAGCCTACCTGCGCGTGTTTGCTCTGCGAGTCAATAACCACATGTCGGGGAACTTGTTTGGTCAGCTGCCATTCGTGTTCCCGGAGGCAGCCCTGGCTTCGTGGAAAACGATCGTAAGTCGTGTCGCCCAGATATCTGGATTCACGCCACAGGTCTACGACTGCTGCATAAATTCATGCTGCTGCTATGTCGGGCCACACGTCGAGGCTCAGCAGTGTTTGTACTGCAAAGAACCACGGTACAACACCTCTGGACAACCACGCCAGCGATTCGTTTACATTCCCATCATTCCGCGCCTACAAGCCTTCTTTTCCAACCAAAGAATGTCACAGACTATGCAATATCGTGCTACCGAGCATGTGCATGACCCAGACAAGGTACAAGACGTATTCGACTCAGAAGTCTATCGATCTTTGCTTGGAAAGAAGGTGACTATAAACGGGAAGACTCTCTCCCACTCCTTCTTCAACGACAAACGCGACGTTGCACTGGGACTTTCAACTGATGGATTTGCCCCTTTTCGGCGCCGGAAGAAGACAACTTGGCCACTCATTCTGTTCAACTACAACCTTCCCCCCGATATTCGCTTCCACATCCAGCATATCCTCTCCTTGGGCATCATCCCTGGTCCCAAGAAACCTGTCGACTTCGATTCATTTCTATGGCCTGCGGTGCAGGAGCTTCTTCGCTTAGAGCGGGGCGTTCACACTTACGACAGGTGCTCGGACGAGTTCTGGATGCTGCGAGCGTACCTCATCCTTGTTTTCGGGGACATTCCTGCTGTGTCGCTCATGATGCGGATGAAGGGTCACAACGGATTGTGCCCTTGTCGAACTTGTAACATCCTTGGTGTGCGAGTACCCAACAGTCGAAAGACCACCCACTACGTTCCTCTCAGTCGAGATCAACTGCCACGCCCTCCTGATGGCACGAATCCTACCTATGATCCCTCCGACCTCCCCATCCGCACTCAAGCAGAGCTTCTTGCCCAGGCCCGTGAGGTCGAGGACGCCCCGTCTGCGGCTGCTGCCGAACGTCTAGCCAAGGCTTACGGTGTCAAAGGGGTACCCTTGTTGAGTGTTCTCTCATCCTTGAACTTCCCCTATTCATTTCCCTACGACTTTATGCACCTTCTGTGGGAGAACGTCGTGAAGAATTTGATGTTGTTTTGGACAGGGGATTACAAGAAACTGGATGAGGGCTCAGAAGAGTATGAGATCGATTCGAAGGTGTGGGAAGCGATAGGAAAGGCTAGCGAGGCGGCAGGTTCAACAATCCCTTACGCGTTCACAAGTGCCAGGCCCCCCAATGTGGCTACCGACAAGACGTCCTGGACAGCAGACTCCCGATCATTCTGGGCGTTGTATATGGAACCGGTCCTCTTGCAAGGACGCTTCAAGAGGCCGAAATATTATCATCACTTTATCAAGCTCGTGAAACTGCTCAACTTATGTCTGCAGTTCGAGATCACGAAAGCGGAAGTTGAAGAGATCAGGGTTGGATTCATCGAGTGGGTCAAGGAATACGAAAGGTGCGTGATGTTCATTCTAACTCATCGTGTAAGAAGCATGCACGCTATTGCGGAGCATGTACACTGACACATTTTTCGCAGGTTCTACTATCAGGATGACCCGCAGCGTCTCTCTGCGTGTCCGTTGACAATACATGCACTATTGCATGTCGCAGACAGCATTGTCAAGGCTGGGCCAGTATGGGCGTCATGGGCGTATCCTATGGAGAGATACTGCGGACTCTTACAACCTGCGATCCGCAGCCGTCGATTTCCATATGCGAGCATGAACCGATACATCCTGAACCATGCTAGGCTTCAGCAGGTCAAGCTCATGTATGATATGCAACAGATTCTCTCGCTCAAGGCCCCGCCGAGATCTTCTGTGGGGACGAACGTACCTGGATGTGAGTCAAATCAACTTCTTCATCAATCCACTCCTCCCATGTCAGAGCCTGACATCGACGATCACAGATACCACTCTTGCATTGTTGCCGCCCCATCGAGAATCCATCCCTTTCGATTCAATCGACAAAGGAACATTTGACAAGATTGTGGGCACATTGTGTACTCGATTCGAAAGCTCTCCCGCTCACGTGAAGGTCGTGCTGAACTCAGCAACGTTTCAAGAGTGGAGCAAGGTACAGATTCTTGGCGGCGGCGATTTGATTAGGACTGCTGCTGTGGACAGGAGGTCGGAGGATAGTCGAGAGGCTTCTTTTGTAAGGGTACGTGAAACATTGGCGTAGTATATTCTGTCGCACTTACACGCAGCTGTATATCCGCAGTACGAATTGCTCATTGATAGAAACGCCAGGTTCCCCAATCGGCCGGTCATTTTGCAAAAGGAAACATTTTTCGGTCACCTACAGAAGATATATCATCTCACGCTACCAAAGGAACCATTGGGCCGCGTCAGACGTCCCTCCGCACAGTTGCCGCCTCCCTCAGTCCCGACTCCCATCACGGTTTTGCTGGCAGTAATCCGCGCATACCCCACAACCGAACGACACTCGACTCTGGATATTCACTACCATACGAGCAGCGGAAATCTTGATGTCATTGATATGACGACTCTGGGCTGTCTAGTAGCCCGCTTCCGTGTCGCCGAAAACTCGACCAAATGGGCTGTCATTGACCGTAGCGGTTCACTGGCTCGAGCGTTGTACGTTGAGCCAGATGCTGCACCTGGCGAGATTGCAGAGGAGGAGGATTGAGGCCCGGGGTCCGACATGTCTCGTAACATGGTTCATGGAACTCAAGTAGGTACAGTGCCATATAGTGACCATTCCATTTGTCCCGGATTTCAGCTGATGAAACTACATTCAACATAGATGCTCTGGCTGGCGCGCGCGGTTTCGACGTGACGTCGCAACACTTGTAACACGAGGGGCCGATGAATAGGATGTACGAATACTTCACGCCGCACGCGATCACTATGTAGTGATATAGCCATCGTTTTTGACCACCGTAACACTGTGTTCAAGTTATCTCATTCGTGGTTTGTATATCTAATCTATGTACGTTGATTTTGCCCTGCCAATGCAGTGATCCTAGACATAGTGAAAATAAAGTCAGAATCACCAAGTACCAAGAAAGCGACATCATTTTCAGTGATTCGCGTTTTCCACTGCTCGACCTAGTACTAACCCCGAAGACGCGGGCCCACAGTGGATGTGTTCCTTATCTGTCCGTGTCCGTCCGCTCAACTTTCCCGCCGAGCGATACTTATGACCCCGCTAGACAAATTCATCGTTTTGAGTGATGTCTGCAAAGCCCTTCCAAGCCGTTTAATCACTCTCGCTATGTGTATATGCTTGCGGACTCCATGACTCGTGAGTCCCTCGTTTGTCCTGCCGCATATATGCGCTCTGACCACATCCGAATCCGAGCCAACAGTGTCCAAGACTGCGTGGCAACGTCGATTAATGGCGACGCATATGTCTCGTATGACGATTCCTCTTTTGCCTTGTTTGCTGCGCGTGCATTCACCTGCATATACTCAGGTAATAGTCCGGGTTCAACGGACCAGACCCTCCTCACGACATCTCAAGTGGTGGGATACTGCCAGCGATCGTTGCAGAATGGTAAGTACCATTCTCAAAAGCATAGCCGTATTGGTAGCTGATTTCCAGTGAGCGATCCTTGTCTGTCGCATGACACTACCAATGACATCTGACGGTGGTCAACGATGAGGCCACCAGCCACGACCATGACCTCCGGAGCGGTGCGATTGCACTTTCAATCGGTAGGTGCAACCAATCTTCGACTCCTCGCAGCTTTCTCTGCCATTGACGGCGCCAAGACCCAGCAGTTCGTTGTCATAGCAAAAAAGGCTGTGCGTCACGACGCCGAAACCAGCGAACTTGAACAGCTTGCGAAGTTCAGAGACTCCGAAGTCAAATGACGGCTGATAAGTTTGAAATTTTCATTTTCATCTTGTTGAATTTATGCGTGTACTGATGTCATGTTCTCTCAAGAAATTTTCATCTCTCGCTGCCTCATTCATGGGCTTCCTCTCGTCGTGGTTCCAGCAGTCTATCGTGCATCTGCGCCTCAACCTCCGAGTCGACCACGCCCTTGTGTTTGCTCCTTCAAGCTAATCCGTCCTCGGTCTTCCTTGACGCCATGTCCGTGTCGTATGATCCGACTCGTATCGTGACCGGTCTTCTTGTGCCTCTCGCCAGCCGCTTCTCGCTCGTTGTGCCTTCGTTCTGGCTGCTTATGGACTCGAATGGATATTGCTCGACATAATGTACTGCTCGTACCCTATAGAATTCCATATCTTTCTTGGTGTTTTAGATATGCATACATGATGAGTATGGACGGCAGCAGTGAACGGCATATATCCAGCGACGCCGCAGCCAAGGCCTGAGGACATACAAGGTGCGGAATCCCTTACATTGTCGCGAATGTCTTACCAAAGCCGGCCACAATGACAGACTGTTACAATACATTACGGACATTGTAATGTCTTATAATAATGCTCTAGGTCTCTGTAACCTATTGCCAACCTTGTAACACGTTGCAGAGGTTATATTAGCTTACAAGGGCTTATAAGAGGCGTGGCACTTTTCCTGATGCTGACATTGAGCAGCGGCATGACGGGATGTGTTCAAACTCCGCTCAAGCGACGCGTTCACAGCGAAATGACCTGGTCGCGTTCACAGTTCTGGTCTCTGGTTCGCGTTCGTACATTATGCATATGGCCAACACACTCATTCTACTCTAATCTCTCAACTAATACGCTTCTTGGGGGGGCGCACCTTATGGCTATCATCTCGCTTGTTCTGACTCGCTATGGCCCATTCTCAGTCTTCTACACGACGAAAACAGAAAAACACTCACAATATAAGAATCCGAAATAAGAGAGGAGCCTCTCGACCATTGACACCACCCGAAATCGAAGCGAAGTATGTTTCCGCTTGCGAATGGCTTCGTCAGAACCTGAAGGCTTCGGGCAAGCCCTACTATGTGGCTGCTATCAAGGAATTTCCTGAACTCGACGTTCATACACTGCGGCGCCGATTTCTCAAGTTGCATCAGTCTCCGCGCAACAGCTCGAGCACAGAATTTGAGTCTTGAGACGCAGTGCAAAAGCGCTGAAAATCTTGCAACTCTACCACAGTGTCTTTTTGACGCATAGGAAACATGCCGAGGATGGCCGAGGGGTTGCCGCGCTGAGTATGAACATGCCGCTGTGACTGATCTGTGACGGAAATTGCAACTCTACGTGTTTTTTGACGTCCTCTACCGGAATCCCTCCGTATTTCCTCTCCCCTCCAAGTGAGCTTTCATAAGGTCATAANTTTGTGAAGACGAAGCTCCTCTATCGATTGGTGCAAAAATCAAGACCTCAAAGGGCATGGTTTCATTTTGGTAGGCTATGTACTCAAAATCTTGCAACTCCCGCTATCTGATAGTAGTGGACTGAGGCAGAGGTACAGCTGAACAAGGCTCTCGATTGTTGGAAATCGGCCCGTGGCCCAGTTGACATGGCAGTGACCGTTGCACGCTTACAATCGTTTCTACATGGATCGTCTACGTCTCGTTTGATAGAAATAGAAGCTCAGCGCTCGACACTACATTTAGTAAAAGTAAATCATCTACAGTATGCATGCAGGTGTGAATATTGAGAACGTCGATCGCGATCGGGACATCTTCGGCCGAATATTCCGTCGACGCCGACGTCCTCGTCCTTGACGTTGAACGTTGAACGTTTGACGGACTCATGATCATGAACGTTCAACTGTGTCCTTCAACTACTCTGGGCCTCTTACAGTATTCTCAATACATCTCTATCGGCTCCTGGTTCCAACGATATACAGCTTGAACTGTGCCCATACGTTCGGCACCTGGCAGTGCTGGCACCCGTCAAAGTGAATCTTGCTCACTATGTCTTCGCAGGATCCCGGAGGAATAAACGTCGAAGAACGGGTGTGCGGGCGATGTAATGCGGTACGAGATAACATATCGGTTGTACGCAGGATCGTATTTGCACTCTGCGGAAGTCCTCCCTCGCTCTCGTAATTCTAATCCTACACTTCAGGGGCCTACACTCTTCTCAGGTTCCATATCTGCTGCATTGTTAGTACGGTAAACGCAGAATATCTTTCTGCAGGAATGTCTACTCACAGGTCGTAATCAACTACGTATCACGACTTATCCTTGTGTTCCCTTTCTAGATGACTTGCTGATGTTCAATGCGACGTTCGAACGCGCTATGGTATTCTAGATCTCCTTCGATACAGGTCCGTCCCTGTCTGCTCTTTTGATCGATTCTTCTGATCTCGATACCCTTTTTGTAGACACACTCGACAATTGCCTTTGTTTTTGAAATGTTCATGAAAGCGTACTTTGCAACCGGAGAAATACTAAGCGAAAAACAATACGAAGTGTGTTATCGCGTGGCGTTACTACAAGGTGGCATTATCTATGATTACCGGAGTGTACGATAAACTTGACTCCGACGCAAGCCCTAGATTCGTTCTCCCTGGTTCAGATCTATTGCGAGGAGTCTTCCGCGAAAGATTCGGGTTCGGACGTTTTGTTCAGGTTTGTAAGAGAGGGAGACAGGTATGTCTGCAACACTCGCTATTATGGCGTGCATGACCAACATTCACTAGTGCTTACAGTGAATTGTTAGACTGGTCCACAGAGTGATATCCGCTCAATTGTAATTTTATGTCAACTGGTCAAGACGTTTTGTTGCTCGAGGAGACCGATGGTCCGAGTCTCGACTCAGCTCGGCACGTGCCTCGACTCGGATGGTCCGTTTGTACGCCGTCCCGTTATGCCACTGGCCACTGGCCACTGCACTATGACTGCCCTTGTTGNTTCCACTTGGACCACCATGTCTCGAATGTTCACCTTCCGATTTCGCNTACCTCTACCTACCACGCATTTTCCTGCCGTGATACAACTCGACGGTTACCCGGTCTGCCAGCTCCGACCGGGACATGANTACCCATTCCATCTGCCGCCTCAAATAATCAACGTTGTCGATATCTTACACAGCAGCGAACGGACGGTCGTGTATCTAGGTCTATGTGAAGACCATACCGAGCTCGCGTTGAAGTTCACTGATATCAAGACCATGTCTGCCGAAGCTGGGGTATACGACACCTTCGAAGGCCTTCAAGGATCTGTGCTACCTAAGCTGTATGGCGTCCTTGTCGGCAAGGACGGGGATGGCAAGAAAATACCGTGTATGGTCTAGAGCGATTTGGAAACCGACTCGAAGGCCGCTTCAGTGATCTGCAGAAGACGGAGAAGTAAGTGCCAGTGTGTTGTACGAACTTGAATCCGGTCTGACTCGCCCTGTTGCAGAGCGAAGATCCTGAACAAGCTCGCAGAAGCTCATCGTGCTGGTTTAGTGCATCGAGACCTCGCCGAGCGTAATGTTGTCGTCCAGGGCGAAGACTACCGCTTCATAGACTGGGCCCGTGACAAGCGACATATGTCCTCTTGCCTTTGGACTTATGACTTCACAGCTCACACCGAGGACGACGACGTAGATCCCACAGACCCCGCTGTGCAATGCTTTCCTCTGAAGTCCTGGGCAGAATATATGCAATTCTGGGATCACGGTAAGTGACATTTCTTTTTATTCAGTATAACATAGCTGACGACATCGACGAGCACAGGCGAGCTTCTTTTGTCACACGTGATTGTAGTGCCAAAGAGTGACAAGCTCCCGCCACAGCATATTGTGGACCATTTGGGCGCTCCCATTGGCACCAGCGTGAACGGTGACTACTACGTGGAGGATAGACAACAAATTGGTTCCAAATACCTCGCCATCGTCTGGGAGCAGATGTCGAAGCACGGTATGTCCCTGAAGGACGTTCAAAGACGGCGGATGTANTTCACGTATCTGGCCCATAAGGAGTGGCACGAAGAGCGGTATGTGTTGCGATTCGCGTAGTTCTGCGCTCTGTATGNTGACCACTATTATCGAACCAGAAACGAGGTCTTTGNGCCTTTGCCCAGCATGAACTTCACGGGCNACAAACCAGACTGGACAACCTGAGAATTTGAAGCCTCGTTCGGATCGGACAACTCAGCACGACCACATTCGCNTAGGATATCGTAGAAAAAGATTACAGCTGTTTACCAAACGATAGACCGCCCCGAAAANATGATACACAGCAAAAAGAACTCCGCTGTCGTCCGGAGCTGATCCGAGCAGTTTTTAGTCTGTTTTCGCCACCAAGCTTGCTGGTGCNGCACTNTCCNGGCNGNCNGNNTCGNANGAACCNACAGNTTNGNATGNNCCTNAGTTTGTGNANTCCNNNTTNGA
>SGPM01000278.1:18807-36648 GCA_004802725.1 Antrodiella citrinella
GNNNNGNANNNGAGCGCTAACCCACATTGTGGTTTGCCGAGAACAACAACATCGACTCCGATAATAGNCCGACACAACAGGTGCTCGCCACAACATGTTGAAAACGCGGGCCGCTGTGGCCACTCTCTTTCTCTCTCTCAACTGACTCCTTCTTCGCCATCGTCTTCATCTCTTATCATGTCGTCGACAGGNTTCACCGGCTTCACNCTGCAATTTCGTGANNTCCCCGCTGTTCGTCACGTAGCTCGACGACTACACAACTTCCCAGACTGTGACATGGGACCGGGACGNAAATACAAGTTTCACCTACATCGTCAGCGTATTCGAATATCCGAAATTCTATACTCTGGCAAACGAACGACAGTCTACCTCGGTCGCTGCACAAACGGGACGGAGGTCGTACTCAAATTCACCGATCCCGAAGATATTCTNGCGGAGGCAGGGGCGTACGATGTAATGGCAGANATCCAGGGCACCGCCGTACCTTATATATACGGCGTGCTGCATGGGAAGGACAGGAAGGGTGGGAAAATGTCGTGTCTGGTGATGGAGCGCTTTGGAACACCTCTGGAGCGCGAGTTTCGTACTTTGACGAAGCAAGACAAGTATGCACGTTTTTGAGGCCATTTTTTCTTACCTTTCTCACCAATGTTATCTAGAGCGAAGATCCTTGATAAACTGGTCGCTATTCATCACACTGGCCTGCACCATATGGACTTTGCTGAGCGTAATGTCCTTGTCGAAGGCGATGACTACCGCATCGTAGACTTCGAGAGCGCAGAGGAGCACGAACCTTTATGCAGCTGGACGTACAAATTCATCGATCATGTTGACGATGACGACGTGAATGATCAAGATCCATGTGTCGATTGCTACGCCGTGAAGTCATGGGCAGAACAAATGGAGTTCTGGGATCACGGTGAGCTCGACATTCCGGCTTGTATGCTGTTTCCTTCACTCATGTGCTCGAAATACAGGCAGACTTCTTCTCTGCAATGCGATTTTTGCTCCAAAGAGCGACAAACTCCCTTCGCAGTCCGTGGTCGACGCCATGGAGACATTTATTGGCCTCAACATGAAGACCGTCTACTATCCCGAAGAAACCAAGAAGATTACCGTGCGGTATTTCGAGGAGGTTCAACGGCGACTGAAGAGTGGTCAACCACTTGAAGAGCTTCAAGAGCAGCGAGATTGGATCACGTATCTTGTCCACAAGCAGTGGCACGAAGAGCGGTATGTGATATACACAATGCTTGACCGTTCCCTCTCGTACTTACGGACTTACTTCCTTAGAAATGAAGAATTCAAACCGATTCCTAGTATGGACTTCGGAAAGCGTAGACCGATACCTAAAACACCCGTCTCCTCGGGATCGGAAGACTCCCTATGACCGTACATGACTACCACATAGTTTATCCTGTACTATATCTCATCCTGTATTGACTTTGCATCTCGCGCATCACGTATATCCACCAGATGAGCTGGACACAGGCTCTCTTGTTATCCATCTTGTATTTCCCCTAAGAAGAATGATCGCTACAGCGTCGAATAGTGATGGTATCTAAATGTACATGAACGAGAGCTCACACGGAGCTCCCACGGGGCTGACTTGGTCGCGGCGCGCTTCGTCAGCCGCGTCAGCCAGTCGTCTTGTTACTCTCGACTTTGGCAAGAGATCGGAAACACCATCAAGATGAGCGAACACTTGAATGTACACAACACATGTAGGATAAGAAGCAAGAAGATATCAACCAGCCTCGTTGATGATGAACATGGGAATGTTCTCCTCCATGATCTTGGCAGCCTTGTTCGATTCCTCGTCCGGCACTGCAAATCCTGTGATCCACCATGAACCCTCCTGGTCTTTCGCGACGTGGTACCAGGGGAGGTACATGCTGAACTTGATCTCCAAAGCTGGAACACCCTTCCCTGGTTTCTCCCGCTGCACCGTCACCTCGTACCACCATTGATGATCCGGAGCCTCCAGGTCGCTGAATATCTTCTTCAACGCCTCTGCTTCGTCCGTCTCCGCAGCTTTCTCAGCCTCCTCGTCGATATCCACTCGCCACCACCCAAGATGATCTGTGAGGTCACTAGCGCGTTCCGTTGCCTCGTCTGTAGGAAGCCCATCAACCGCAGACGCAATGGCGAGCATGGTCGGCTTCAGTACCAACCAACAGGTGTCGTCCTGGATACCGCTGACCATGTTGGAGATCATGTCAGAGCAGGTGAACATGGTGTGTGGACCGTCCCCCGGTAACCGGTAGATCCTTGGCTGTCGATATTTTGCATCGTAACTGCCGTCATTCACGAACTCGCCAAGTGTGTAGTCTTTGATGAAGTCCTCCTCTTCGGGAATGGCGGTACTACTCTCCGCATTTGGGTCCTCGTGTGAGTCGTCGGACTCGACGTCGGACGCCTCCTCAGGTTTAGGCCCGGGTTTGATAGGGGCTCTCGTCTCTGCCTTCAGTGTTGGCAGTGTAGGGAGCGGAGGAACCTCGACCTTGGCTTTTTTGAGGTCGTCAGGAGACGGTGCGGAGACGGTGAGACCGCGTTTTCGTGAGCGTACAGCTGGTACAGCCAGGCCTGAGCCAAACGCGAAAAAAAAACACGATGGTCAGGATGTGAAACGAAGCGGCGCACACATGAGTGCATGAGTACTCACTATTGAATCCTGCGCCGGAAGATTTGTTCTCCGTTGTCATCTTGGAAGTGCAGAATGGGAGAAGTGAGAGAGGAGAAGGTGAGACGTGGCATCCCGTGGTTATAAGTGGTCGAGTGAGGTTTCAGCGATGGCGCCCATATTCGACCTTAGCATAAGCGATCGGCTAAAGGCCTAAAACGGCTCCCGCCCTCCGCCTTCCCGCCGCCGAAGTGCATTTTGGATCAAGAGTTCTTGCACGCAACGAAGAGACAGGAACAATGTTGTTATGGATTACGCCTGTAAGATAGAAATGAAACACTAATAACGATAATACAGTCAAAATACAAGAACAGAGCCAGTCACTGACAACGTCCAGATGATGGTATAGACGACCTCCAGACTCCCAACCACCATGCCAAAACAAATACAATCTAGACGTGAAGTAGATCATGACCGTTCACCACGAAGACGACGAGCCAACGCGAGATCTTTTGGTTGGATGGTGACACGCTTGGCGTGGATGGCGGCAAGGTTGGTGTCCTCAAAGAGGGAGACGAGGTAGGCCTCAGCGGCTTCCTGGAGAGCCATGACGGCGGATGATTGGAAGCGCAGGTCCGTCTAGAGAATAGTGATAATGAGAAAATGCAGTAGAAGGTCAGGAGAGTGTAGACGTACCTTAAAGTCCTGCGCAATCTCACGGACGAGACGTTGGAAGGGGAGTTTGCGAATGAGAAGTTCAGTCGACTTCTGATAGCGACGAATTTCACGGAGAGCGACGGTTCCGGGCCTGAAGCGATGAGGCTTCTTGACACCACCAGTCGCGGTCTGGAGGTTGAATGATGGATGAGAACGAGAAAGAACGAAATGTAACATGACTGCTTACCGCGGCAGTCTTACGCGCTGCAGACTTGGCAGCGAGTTGTTTACGGGGTGCCTTACCTGAAAAGAGAGAGAAATTTAAGTACACGCTTCAACGAAAGAGTGGTCATCACTAACCTCCGGTAGACTTGCGAGCAGTTTGCTTGGTACGAGCCATTGTTTAGAAGTAAGTCAACGGAGAGGATCAAAGAGATAAGAGTTCAAGGGGGCTAATGGCAAGGGGATAATTGAACGGAGGGAAGAAGACGCAGAGGCGGGCTACTTATATGGCCGCGCGCCTAACACGCGACGCGACGCGTTGAGGTCACGTGCGAGGCGCGTTGAACGCGATTCAACAAAGTCAGGTGACCGCGTGTACGAGACAGGAGGCCGCGCACCTATATAAGGCGCCCCGAAGCGCGGCTCCCATTTACCCTCACTTTCGTTGCTGCCACTCCCGTCGTCCATCGCGACTCATTCTCATAACAGCAACTTCATCTTTAAACCAACCCTCTTCTCCTAAACAACAATGTCTGGCCGTGGAAAAGGTGGAAAGGTAATTACTCTTGCCTCATTTCAGTGGTGTCTTGTGTGCTTACTCTTCACTCATTGTAGGGACTTGGAAAGGGCGGTGCTAAGCGTCACAGGAAAATTCTTCGTGACAACATCCAGGGTGAGTGGGAACTGCCCACGTTCGTTCACCGGTCCCGCACACACCGCTGACTTCGTGTGTGGCCTTCTCATAGGTATCACAAAGCCCGCCATTCGTCGCTTGGCCCGTCGTGGTGGTGTGAAGCGTATTTCAGGTCTTATCTATGAAGAGACCCGTGGTGTTCTCAAAATCTTCTTGGAGAACGTGAGTAACATTGTATTGGCTCCTGCGAGCCCTGACGATGACATGAGATTGACACCAAAATTGACTAGGTTATCCGTGATTCGGTCACCTACACGGAACACGCGAAGCGGAAGACCGTGACGGCGCTGGATGTTGTGTACGCGTTGAAGCGGTCAGGACGCACGCTGTACGGTTTCGGAGCGTAGAAGCGGTCGTCTTTGGCTCTGTGATCTTTACTATTAGTCTCGGGGGCTTGTCGGTGTATTCTTATTTACTTGTAACTGTAGGCGCATAATCCGATCCTTCAATTCTCTCCACGTTGCTATGCGTGATAATCCTCCGAGTGCGAGGATGCGGTATCCTAAGGGGAATCAGATGTGTTGTCAATGTCTATTCGCCCTGGCCGCTTAGACTTGTGCCAGGTCGACTGCTGTCCGCTGACACGCGCTCCGTCGTCGCAGCCACTCTCAGATTTCTCTTGGGTGCGGTCAATATGAACGCCGAGCACGATGAGAAAAATCTCTTTATTTCCGGCTGCCTCATTTCCCTGGTTGGTGCAGTTTCAATGGGCGCACGGGCAAAGTCAACGGTGATTCTTCTGCGTTTTCCATTCCCTGCCACTTCATTTCCCTCATGCCGATTTACATACTAGCCTTGCCTTGGGAACAACATTTCGTCACCAATATCCCGCGATTGTTCCGCCAGAGTTTCGGTATCCGATCGCCTCTAGATTCTCCCTGATTCCCTCTACTCACTCTCTCCCAATTTTCCAGGACATTGAATGAGTCGTCTCATAACTCGTCGTGCAGGGACTCTTGTTGCCCTTCTTCCATCATCTTCACACCATATCTTCACCAAATACTCTGCAGCTGCGAGTTCGACTTTTCGTCGTACGATGACGAACCAGCTACCAAACGAAACGCTTACGACGATATTTGACAATCTTCAGCCAAGTGTTCTCGTTGACGTTCTCCGCGTCTCACATAGGTTCCGTGTGGTGGCGGAACGAATACTCTACAGCAGCATCTCTATATTTGAGATCATCCCACATACATCTCCACTTCCCCATTACACCCTATGCTGTTGTCAGACTCTTCTGCGACGGCCACACCTCCAAGAGGTCGTAAAGAAGATCACCATCCGATGGCAAACCGATTCAGGCCCAAGAGAACACTACATGCCCTATATCGAACCTGTTCTGAGGACGCTGAACAGCGCGTTGCGGCACCTCTACCACCTCGAATCCCTCGATCTCGCACTTGGATTATCAGGCGGCACCATATCTTCAAGGGGCATCTTAAATGAATGTCAATTCCCATCCCTTCGCTTGTTTGCTCTGAGCGGAGTCGGGAGAGGGTCATTATCCCAGAAGTCCCACCCGGACGTACCTACCCCTCCGATAGAGTGGTTCTTAAACACCACCCCCACCATTCAGCACCTCCGCCTCGCCGACTGCTATGAGATCCTCAGCTTGCATCCCTCCGACCTGCCCTTCCTCGCTACCTTCCGCGGGTCCGCGCCCACCGCAGCCTCCGTCCTCCCAGGGCGCCCCGTCCAATTGCTCAGCCTCGTCGGGCATGAGTTCGTCACGGAGCGCGACCTCGCGCGCATCGCATGCTCTAGCGCAAAGATTAGATGGCTAGACTTGAGCTCGATGTCGGTGACGCCGATCCTGCTGCGGGATATATCGCGGCATTTGTTCGGTGTAGAGTGCCTCAAGCTGAAACTTGCGCTGCGCCATACGCTGCACCACGCTTTGTCCGGTATCGTGAGTACCGCTGCAACTCTCTCCAACTCTTCTTCTTTACTGATCTATCGTCTCCTTCTCTTTTCTGTGTACCCTTCTATGTCCGGCTCCGATGACAACGACGAATCGTACCCACGTTGACCACTCTGCCCCGAAATTTCTCAAACTGCGTCTTTCAGAGCATGCTCGCAGGCCTCACAAACGTCCTCGGTGCGTTCCCGGATCTTCACCAACTCGACCTTTCGCCGACGAACATCGACCACATCGGGGAAGGCAATGCCTCGGAAGAGGCCCAATTGTGCACCACTTGGACCCGCGGGTGCCCCTCATTACGGCACATTGTCTTCCCGTCGAAAGTGGAATGGGTGTTGGCACCGAGTGCGGTATGGGTTCCTCTGCGAGCGGCGTCTCCACCGCCGAGTAGATGAATACATAAGGATGCCTTGTAGGCAGGTTGTGCGGCGAGCGGCGAGCGGGATGACGTTTGTATTGTACGCTTGCGCAGATTGCATTCTCCTGATACGATGGCACACCGCTAACACTCTATTCCGTTTTCCATAGCCGATTTAGGCACTCACGCACCATCCCCGGACTCCCCATTGCTAAACATAGCATCCCAAGGATCCCACCTTTGATTGTAGCACGAACAATCTATGTTTGTTTGTTTTTGACTTGGGTTCCCGCGTCTGCGTCCGAGTCTGCGTCACGACTCAATCACGATCTAGAGGGATGACGACGAGATGGCTGGGTCGGAGGTCTGGACAATCAACGTAACTTCGAAGGTCAGATTTCGTGTGTCCTTCTCGCCCGAGACCGAAGCATAGGTCTGAGTCTGGGCTGATGCACTGGTTCTGATTCTCGGCGGTTTTGCCTTCTGTCAGTGTGTACAGTTTCTCGAGCTAGGGAAAGGATGAGAGAGTTTCTGAATTATAAGAACCGGTACTACTGAGCTTGAGGACTCAAGAGCGTGAAATGTCTTTCCTGCTATCAGACCGGAGGCCTCGAGCTCGTCGACGACATCACGGAAGAACTTGAACGCAGAATATCTGATCCCTGCAAACCTACCTGTCGGATGGCCTTTCATTTCGCCTTCCGTGGCGTTTTACCTTGGTGTTGGTGGAGTCCAGGCCGGTGCCGCGTTCGTTTGTTGGACACAACTTGAGAACGAATTGCCTTTGCGAGGCAACCCGTCTTCCAGGACGCCATTTCAATCATTACTTCATTACAGGCTTACTCAATACGAAATGGGTGTAAGTGTAAGGTTTAGCAGGCGTGGGAGTTTGATCACCTTAGACCTTGTTTGGCACGGTACCGATATCCAAATCGTCGCCGGTGCTCATCCTGCATTTCAAAGATTATAAAGAGAAAGAAGTCGCATACATAATGACTGAACGAATAAGATAATACGAAACGGCATGTCAACAAAGAAATGGCAACAAACGATGGGGGAATGGGGAATGCAATGGGAGACGGGGGTGAATCGCAGAGAGAGATGGGAGGTACTNAATACTGTCTGCAATAGTATCACACAACACTTATAACAATCCTGGTAAGGGAGGGGGAGGGGGTCCATGGTAGTATGTACATAACAACCGTCCGGGGCGACCAGCGCTGCGTATAAACCAATGTGATCGTGCAAAAGTATGAACAACCATCCGGGTTCGGAGGAAGGGGGAATTTACGACAAGAGGGGGGAGCGGCTATTGACTAGGCGGCGTGGAGTAGGGAGGGGCACTATGCAGATGCAGCTGTAGGGATATGGTGCTTTATAATAAAGGGGAGATCGCGGGGTATCTGCTTAGCGGGCTGGGTAGGATGTGGGGTAATAGACGGCAGTCNACGGAGAGCGCGAGGTGTGTATAGACGGGGCGTCACTACTCTTCTTGTTCCTCTACGAATATGTCGGTGTAGTGCTCTAGGATAGTTTCTACAGCCTGTCAAGTCACGACATCAGCTCTAATTCACGTAAAATAGACTTGAACATTGTACGCACCTTATTCTGCAGCGGTGCCTCGCTCATACCATTCGCCAATCCGTTCATACCACCCTGCGTCTGTCCAAATAATGTCGGACCGAAAACGATAGCCACGTTCTGGATAGACATCGCGTTCTGTGCCTCGTGCTGTACGATGTTGTGCAGATGACCCATAAAGTACTTGAGGGTAGCATAATTGGGATCCGGGAGGTCGTTCACCCGCTCATGCATCTTGATATGTCGCATTCGGTCGTTGTCAATGCCTACGGGACCTATCAGCATGTGGAAAGGACACTGAAAGGCGGAGAGACATACGAGCAGCGTCCAAGAACCCTTGATGCAGAGTATGCGTGAGTAGCGGGTCGGGGAGTTCTCGCAACCACATCTTCAACACGCTCGTCACGTTGCTGATATCAGACGACCATTCATCCGCATCCAAATTCACCGAGTCCAAATCTATAACAAAGTGACAAACAGAAAGGAACGCCGGAAATCAGCACCTGATCTTCTCTTCGGACATTACTAACGAGGGGTGGAGCGTGTGCGCACCTTTGTCTAACCGATCTTTCAGCCTGTTGACTTTGCTCATCGTACCACCGATGCGGTAGATCCCCTGGGAGTCTACGCCGTACTTCTCTATCGCCTCACAGCACTTGACCATGATTTGCGGTACGTCAACGTCGTCGCGATACATCTGCTCTGCAAGGTCAATACCGAATGTAGATCGACCTTTCTCAACTGGAACTTGAGCGCTGGACGCGGAGGGTGAGCTGCCTTGAGGTCGGCTGAATGACATGATGGGAGGAAGCTGCGAAGAAAAGACGTCAGAACGTGGGTGGATGTGAATAAAGAAGAAATGGAACGCACGAAGCCCTCTTCTGGAGGTCCTTCACGCCTTGGCCCCTTCGGCCCAGTGTGTGCATACGCGTAATTCTGCATGTACGTCTTGAAATCAGAGCGGTTATCAACTGCCTCAAATATCGCCTTCAGCCCAGGTTCTGCAAAAACGACCGGTGGCTCAGTGTCTCAATTCGACCAAAGCGACAGAACGTGCAAACCTCACCATCGCTAATAGGCGCTAATGTCCCTCCATCGCTGAGGATAGCGTTCTCGTACAAGAACGCGTAGCGAGTGAGATGATATTGCGTTCCAAGATCGATCTCGTCCGCACATTCTTTGAGCGACTATACGAAACGCCAAACTGTCAGTCGTTATAGGCGATAGTAGCATGACGTCATGCGTACTCTCAAAATCCGGGGTAGCTGGAAATTGAAGTACTCTTGACGGATGGCTTGAGTGTCTGTGACTGCTTTACGATACGCGTCAGAGGCCGTTGACACCCGGGCTTTGATTTCCTCTGCTTGTCGTTCGAGCTATGATCCGAATTAGCTCAGTATGTTGATTTGTGAAAAGCCACAATGGGGACGCACATTGCCAGGATTCTTCCCCTTCAGCAGCATCCCACCCTTTGCCACAGCTTTCCCAATCACTCGCTTCCCACCGACACCTCCTGGTGACCGTGCCTGTACGGCAGTATCGCGGACGTTCTCTCCTTCTCGCTGAAGTAGTGTCCGTTCTAATTCTTGTGCGGTGAGATCGAACCTGTTCTTGCACTTCTCTGTAGATGTCTCTGATTCTGACAATGCACGCTCGTAACGGCTCGCAAGCTCTTTCGTCTATGCCAGCGGACGTAGTCAGAAACTGAAGCCACAGACTACTGATATTTAGGGGCGTACCTGTTTACGGTTTTTATCCACTTCTTTCGCGAGAGTCGCCAGCTCTTCGCTCATCTCGTTCAGACGTTGCGCAAATCGGATCCGATTCTCTGCCACCGTCTCGTGGGTTTTCAAAGATGACTGCCATGCTGTCACAAAAGTGCTGTGGTGAAACATTTAGAGATCACAGATGTTCCACAATAACGCGAATGCTTACCCAGCTTTGCCATCGTTCATCGCGTAGGTTTCTGCCGTGGTCTTCGACAGCTTCTGCATATTCCGACCATACTCTTCCTCCAGCACAGCCCTCTTTTTGAAGAACACAGACGCTTCCTATTGGTATTCCAAAGTGAGAAAGGAGTGCGAAGGTACAGAGAAAGAGTGTACATACTCGACACGAGACCATACTTTGCTTGATTCGATCTAGGAGTAACGGCACTCCACACTGACAGAAAAGGACGAGGTAAGATCAGCAAGGGGTCAGGAATAGCCAGAAAGTACTCACGTCGAGGTCACACAAAGCCCTCAACACATTCTCGTCGAAATTCGCTTCAACAACCCCATCTTCTACCGCTGGGGCATCATGAGGTTCTGAGGGCAAAGCGCTCTCCCGCCACTTGGAACTAGCGCCGTTTCTGGTAGGAGACTCTGCACTCGAGCGTCCCGGCGACGGAGACTTTGTGGGCGAGAGGGGTGTGTGCGATGGAATGTCGAGCGAGTCGACTGAGCGGTGGTAATGCTGCTGTGTCGGCTGGAGTTTGTTGCTGCGACGCTGCTGGGGGTTGGAGGACGCGAGGGTATCCGAGTCTGTGTGGTCCCAATTGGACGTAGGATACCCCTCCTCGCTCATGGCTGCGGTGGAAGTGGCGGTCGTCGTCGTCGGGCCCGCTTTGGTCGTCGGGGTCGGTGTCTTTGTCGTCGTGGATGTTCGACTGAAAAGAATGTCGAGACTCGTTTTGGCAGTGGCCGTCGTCGTGCCGTTTCCGGGATCGCGGTTACGTAACATTTCCTCTTTGGGCCGTAACGGTAGCTCTCGCTCTTGCCGAGGCGACCGCGAACGCGAGAGCATCGACCGTGCCCTCTTCATCGTCGTTGTAGACAGCGATCAACGCGTGATGTTGAATGTCGGTAGTTGTGGTTCAAGCAATGGAGCGGATAGCACGGATGTCCGACGCTTGTCGCCCACTGCAATGTCATTCAGGAGGTCAATGGTCGCCGTTGCGGAATTACTTTTGAAACCGCGTTTGAACGTATCCTGTGTCTCTTTGCCTCCATTTCCTCGGTGGCGATACTGCAAGCATTGTGTGGCAATGCAAAGGCGTTTGACAACATTCTATCCAGGTCAGTGGCGTAAGTCGTCTCCGAGCTCAAACGTGTGCTCCGAATACTGCTATGCTGAAATTCAAAGCCCACAGGAATGTTTGAGGACTGCCTTGGGACTGCCTAAATGCTTCTCTGCTGCGATCAAACAAGTTCTGCTCCTGCCAGTGGATCGTGTGTGACAAATGTCAAGTTGTCATCGTAGGCGAGAGTGCACCGAACGCGTATCGGGAGAGGCTCTTGTCGACGACACAGAATTGGACCTGTTAAATACGTTGTAGCATCTTTCATGGATCCTCTACGGTGAAGACTACCAGTGGAAGGGCAAGGGCAAGACCAGCAGCGTACTGGGCCCACTTGGAGAGAGCACTAGCCCAGATTCCGAGGCATCGTTCATGTCGTCCCGAGTCGATGGTGAATGCGACGGTCACATAACCTTCCACGATATTTTCTCCGTGAGTGATTTGGTACTCAATAATTCACGATACCAAGGTTATCGGTAGCTGTATCATCATGTACCGTCACTTTGACCTTGCCAACATCATGTACAGGTCCTTAGATACTAGATGCCGGATCGTCTGTGTCTTCACCGATGTTGACCTTGCCTCCGACCTCTGTTTGTCAATCTGGAGAACACGTCTAGACATCGCACCAGCAGCAAACAATTCACAGCGATGTATCTCTGGAAAAAGCCTTCCGCGAAATGTGCTACACTGTTATCTTGGGCTTTTCACCTGAGCTAGGGGGCTCTGCTAAGTCTGCTTCCCCCTCGATTGCTAGAAGTCGTTGGTATACACGCAATTGGGTTTTCGGTATATGAAACCACGGTTGTACTTAGCGCGTAGCGTGCTATCATGTATGTTCTTGTCTTCATGGATCAAGTCACGTAAGATTCCTTTGAGTTCATTTGCCCATCATCATGTACATATTTCGAGCTCGTAAAGCTCGTTGAGGGTCCTGAATGCAGTTCACTCTTGGGCGTTGGTCTGAGAGTGGAAAATGGTGTCCTGATTTGGGACGAATCCATCCGTTTTGGGCGTACTCTCACCGGACGCGTCGCTATCTCACCGCGTTGTCTTCCAGAGTCTCTTCCTCTACTTCTTCAACGTAATTCCCTTCACAGTTTCTGGCTTTTTTGAATATGGCGCAGCGCATACCCTCAAACGCGGACATGGAGGGTTCGTTTGTGATGGTGGGCGAGAACATACCCAAACAAGCAGCTAGTCTGGTGAGTGTCGCTGCGCACGCGCTATAGCTCGGCAGGTTCTGAGCTAACGCGTTTCTCATACAGCCGTACGCACATGATTGGTCTTCATCGCACCAAATATCTTTGCATGGTCGACACTTCATAGACAAGCATGGACGCGTGTGTATACTGAGAGGTGTGAACGTGGCAGGCAATTGCAAGAGGTGTGTCTCGCTCTCCTTCGCATTGTTCCTTTCCATAACGCAGAGTACTTTGTGCTCATTTTATCTCTCAAGTCCAGTCAACGATGACCATGACTCGTTCCCTGCGAACGCACAAGCTGTTACGTTCGTTGGTCGTCCATTTACAGTAGAGGATGCACCTATGCATTTGGCTCGTCTGAGACGATGGGGCCTTACTTTCAGTACGTTTCATGCCATTTCTACTCCCTAACTGTGAACTCATCATGACTGGCCATAAAGTCCGCTTTCTGGTAACATGGGAAGCCGTAGAACACGAGGGACCGTACGTACACCCTCTGAACCTCCTCCAATGAAAGTCAAACTCACCTTATTCGTGTAGGGGTCTCTACGACCAGTCATATCTCGACTACCTCCGCTCCTTGCTATCCCTGTTTCCGGCCTATGGTCTTACAGCCTTCGTTGTACTGCATCAAGACGTCTGGTCGCGATACTCGGGTGGCTCAGGTGCTCCGGCATGGACGTTGGAGGCAGTGGGATTCAAACTCGATGTAGTGGCAATGGAGGAGACGCAGGCCGCATGGCTGAAGGGTGTGAAGGGTGGAGGACACGTGCCTCAAGAACGGGGGCTTTGGCCTTGCGGGTATCAGAAATTGGCTGCTGCCACTATGTCGTACGTCCCCTTGATTTTTATGTGTGACCGAAGGAATTCTGAAAGTGCGTTTGAAGGACCTGCTTCTGGGCAGGAGATACTTTCGCGCCTAAATTGAGGGTCAAGAACCAGCATGGAGAAGAGGTGTCCATACAGACGTTCCTGCAAACCACTTTCCTTGACATGTGGGCGGTTGTAGCAAAGAATGTTGGCGACTTACCGGGCGTTCTTGGCTTCGAGGTCAGTATCTCGGTATACAATCCACTGTCATTCGAACCTGACATGTCTTAGATGATGAACGAACCACATAGAGGTTACATAGACCTGCAGTCATTCCATCAGTTCGACTACAACACTGATCTTCACCTCGGATATGTCCGTATGTGACTCCTTCATGTCCTTTTCCTCATCAGCTGACGCCTGCGTTCTTTAGCCAATGCGTTGCAATCGTTCGCACTAGGAGCCGGTCATCCAACCACCGTAGGCTTCTGGACGCGGTCTTTCCCACTTCCCACTCGCCGCACTTCCCAAAGTCTACTCAACACCTCTAAGCAGACGGTCTGGAGGGAAGATGGTCCTACTGGTGGAAAGTGTCTATGGGAGATGCATGGTGTTTGGGGGTGGGATCTCCGCAAAGAAGAGGGCGTAGTGCTGCGCGAGAGTTATTTCAAGAAGAACCCGTTGACCGGAGGAAAGGTATCTGAAACTCCTTTTTCTCATTCGACATAGAAGAACTCGCTGACGTTCTTGGTAGGTTGACTGGTACACCGATTTTTATTATCCTTTCTTGAATCAATGGGCGGATCGAGTGAGAAAGTCATCTAATCCAGACAAGATAGTCTTCGTGGAAGCCATCCCAAACGAAGTCAGCGCTTTTATCCGTATATTCTCGGTTGTCACTCACGACCATCGCAGTTTTGTCCTCCGTCATTCACCCCAGAGCATCAGCCGGACAACATGGTTTACGCGCCTCATTGGTACGAGATATGTCAATCACCGACCGTCCTCATCTTAAACATCGCATCTACAGGTACGATCTGAAATCGCTCTTTGAGAAAGCCTTTGGCGATTTCACAGTGAACGTGCAGGGTATCTCAAGGGTATGTGCCACTCGCCGTACTCGCCGTACATCCCAGCTCACGAATCTTGAAGGGCATGTTCCCTCTGATGGCCTTTTATTGGGGTCAGAAAGGTGCCCGAGACAACTTCTCCCTTCAGATACGCAACATTGTGGAAGCTAGCTATCGGGTTCTGGGTGAGAAGCCGGTAATTATTGGGGAAGCTGGGATCCCTATGGATATGAAGTGAGCCATCTGCGTCTGAAATATCTCACGGATAATTGACGGCCTTATCTTCAGCAAAGGGGAAGCATTTGAGACTGAGCGCTGGACGTACCAGTCTCGTATGATGGACGCGATGCTTACGGGGCTTGAACAATCCCTCATCGGGTTCACGTGCGTCCCCTAATTGACAATCATCTTCGGATCACATTTTGACAATGTCTTATTCTGCAGACTATGGAATTACAACCCGGAGAACGACGACAAGCTCGGAGACGACTGGAACGGCGAGAACTTCTCATGGTTCTCCGCTCGTCGCGGTCTTCCCGCGTTTCTCCTTGATTTTCACCAAACCGCCACAGGACTCGACAGCGGTGCTCGGATTCTCCGTTCAGTCGTAAGACCGTACCCAGCCAAGACAGCCGGCATCCCCGCAAAGTTCACCTACGAAATCAACTCCGGTGCATTCACGTACGCCTGGGTCGTACCCCACAGCGGAGGCATCCAGGGCGGTCGGATGGAAGTATCTGTCAACTCCCCACCAGAGTTCGGATACCCGGCTCTGCGGTCGTCCACAACGGAGATCTTCGTCCCTTCGTTCCTGGCGACCGGTAGTGAAGTGACAGTCCGTGGTCTCGGCCCGTTAGATAGGCACCGCTACGACGAGAGCGTGCAGACACTGTTCATCGTTTCTGGTGACCAGACCCCAGGGAGGAGGATCGAGATCGAAGTGTCGTTGTCTCCAGCGTTGAAACCTGTGTTCGAGCTGAATGACGTCTGGAGCGACTGGGGAGGACATATCACCGCTGCTGGGACGGTGGCGTTTGCGATCTTTGCGTACATACTAATGCGTCTTTTGTTTTAAACTACCTACACTGCATGGCGGACGTTCTTTATATTTCTCGAGCTTCCTGTACCTGTGAGTTGAGAGTCGTCTATACATCGCCGGGTCAGACGTTGGGTTCTTGAAAGATTTGCGCTTGCCAAGTTTGGTGGACGCAGGGCCACTGGGCTTGGGCTTGGGTGTGAGGTCGTCGTCACTGGATGTCTTCTGGAGTTGCGTTCGAACGTTCCTTTTGGGGGTTTTATCGTCGTCCGGTTTCCGTTTCTTGCTCGAGGATGATTTCTCTATGATCTCACGAAGGTTGCTGTGGAACATCGTTGTTCGAAACCATAGAATAAGAGCATTCAGGTCGGACTGCTTACTGTCGTGCGTCCAGTTCCGGAAGTACTTGAGGAAAGTATGTGTAAGTAGTAGCTTTTCAGACACTCGAAGTTGTTCTGGTCGAGTTGGGGGATGTCTTTAGGTGACAATTTCGTGATACCCACACAGAGGGCGAACATCGCCAGGTAATCCATCACTGTGACTGTTTGGTGCGATAGGATTCCTGAGACGAGGAGGAAGTTAGGCTCGTGAGGATGTCGGAGGAAGAAGACGGAGTTGTCAAAAGATGACAAGCAGGAGATGGCGACTTTCGGGCGAGCTTTCAATTGTCCCCAGACCTGTCGAGTAAATGTTATATTGTGTACACGGTCGCTCATCATCCTCATTGAAAATTGTAGTTAACGGGATGTAGACAATAAGTAAGTAATGTTGACGTTGTTGTGTTTGCTGAGCGCTGAGCCTGGTAGTTTAAATTGCGGACGACAAATCACTGACACGTGGTCACCACGTTTTGAATGCTCGCTGTGGCCACAACTTCCACTGCAACCGTCATGTCACTGTCCCCCAAAGTATTCACGCTACGCTTCTCTGACGACCTTCCTCTCCTTCATCGGGCTTCACGTCTTAAAGGGTACCCTGAGTGCAAACTAGATTCCGGAGACGAGTACGAGTTCCTTCTGCGGCCCCAGGCGATTCAGATTGTCGATATTCTTTATGCTGGCGACCGTACTACTGTCTATCTAGGCCGATGCGAAGACAACACGGAACTTGCACTCAAGTTCACCGATAACACGGACATCCTCGAAGAGGCGGGGGCGTATGACTTTTTGACCTCGATCCAAGGGTCAGTACTACCTAAGTTGTATGGAGCCTTGAACGGCGCGGCCACCGAGGGAGAAAATCTGTTCTGTTTGGTTTTGGAGCGTTTTGGAACTCGTCTGCAACGCAGATTCTGCGATCTAGCAAAAGCAGAGAAGTATGTCCATCTCTTAGTTCAAGCTGCTGCATTCTCAAACCGCACACTGTAGAGCGAAGATCCTCGATAAGCTTGTCGAAGGCCATCATGCCGGTCTACGCCATCTAGACATCGCAGAGCGCAACGTGCTCGTCAAAGATGGCGACTATCGCATCGCGGACTTGGGTCATGCCGAGCTGCATGACCCTCCTTGCCAGTGGACGTACAACTTCACCGACCATGTCGAGGATGATACGGTTGATGCGAAGGATCCATCTATTGGATGCGGCGATATCAAAGCGCGCGCAGAGGAGATGTGTTTCTGGGATTATGGCGAGTAATATCGGTACTTTGTCTGCGCTGCATCTGATTGTTTTCGACTACAGGTCGCCTCGTCTTGTTAAACACATTTTTCGTTCCGAAAAGCGACAATCTTCCCTCACAGTCTGTCGTAAACTCCTTACGCCCCCAAATTGGCATCGATATGTATACCGTATACTTCCCAACGGAAGCCGAGCAAATTGCTGTGAAGTTCTTCGAAGATATTCACAAGCGAATGACTCGAGGACAGTCTCTAGAGTCACTCGAGAAGAAGCAACATTGGCTCTCTTACAAGCTACATAAGCGATGGCACGAGGATCGGTACGTGATGCAAAGCTTGACTTAGCCCTCACGATTGACATAGTGCTTACCATTATTTCCGTTCAGTCACGAGGCTTTCAGACCGATACCTGACATGGACTATAGTGGCTGCGAATCGGACTCCGATGAAGACGATGATTTGGTCACACAATGACTCCCTTATACCCTACACTTTCTACTTGACCGCATGTGCATACACCATGTAATGTATCTTATTGCTTTTGTCAGTATTTCGATGGGGTGTCGACTTTCAAGCACCCGATATATACCACCCGCGCCTGTTGATTTTTTTTCTACAATATTTTACGCGAATGCGGTCATGCTGAGTTGTTCGACCCGGGTGTTCAAATTCTCAGGTTGTCCAGTCTGGTGTGTAGCCCGTGAAGTTCATGCTGGGCAAAGGCACAAAGACCTCGTTTCTGGTTCGATAATAGTGGTCAGCATACAGAGCGCAGAACTACGCGAATCGCAACACATACCGCTCTTCGTGCCACTCCTTATGGGCCAGATACGTGAAGTACATCCGCCGTCTTTGAACGTCCTTCAGGGACATACCGTGCTTCGACATCTGCTCCCAGACGATGGCGAGGTATTTGGAACCAATTTGTTGTCTATCCTCCACGTAGTAGTCACCGTTCACGCTGGTGCCAATGGGAGCGCCCAAATG
>SGPM01000279.1:0-36545 GCA_004802725.1 Antrodiella citrinella
GACACCGTGTTATGGTCGGTCATAAGTGAAAATGTCACACCGCCATTGCACCGGGTGAATGACATCCTTCGACACGAGGTGATATCCATTCCAAATCCGAATATTTAGTTACCTTATACGGCATGTATAAGTCCGAACAAAACAAAATAAAATGAAACGCTATACTTCATTTTTGCACGGCGCTTTATTGACCTATGCCCGCCGTGTGGAATCAACGCAAAAAACACCTGAAACCATATTGGATCTGTTCTATATTGCACCTTGGGTCTACGAAGATGCCAGACTCAGCCTAAGGCGGTGCGACAACAGTTGGCCGTCGGAACCTGAGTACGATATCGTAAGTTCAACATTGGTTCAAACTTGGATCAGCTAACTTGACACACTGAGGATAGGTATGTTCTACTTGGATGTAAGAGTTCTGTGTGTCTCGATGCCGCATCGGGTTGTTTTCAAATGTTGCAGAATTGTCATACAGTCGAAAGAAGAGATCGCGATCAGTTCTTCTCTACGGCACTTACGCCACGTCTAAAAGTAGGATGGCATGCCGTTTTGCATGTTGTAAAAGGCTGTCCAACTTTCGAGATGTCGCTTGCCAAGTAACTGTCTACGCAGCGCTTCAACCCGGACATAAAAGCTTGTGGTTTTTCGTCGTACTTTTCCTCAGCTCTTCAGTTCTTCCTTTTGAGCCACCTCTCATTCCTTTGCATTCGGGTGCTGGTTAGTGAGTTCCCTCTCTTCACATCTCTTCGCTTCTTCTGCTGACCCGTACCTCTCTTCGTAGCCTGTTTGTCTATTTGTAATTTTCACGACCCTTCACGACCCTTCACGATCTCTCTACGCCAACCTTTCCGCTTTTCTCACCACACGCCTTCCGGTTCAAGATGTTCATCGCCGCTACAATTACTTTAGCCCTCGCTCTTTCCGCTCCCGCATTAGCGCTCCCAATCCGGTGTGTATCCAGCGATAGAAATCTTATGGAGCCGCTACTCATAGTATGCTTTATAGTGATGTTCATCGTTTCCATTCCCGTCCTCACAGCCATGTCGGTCACCACGACCACCACCATTCAGCTCGTGATTTGGCCTTGCTCACTCGCGCCCTTGCTCAACAGCAGGAGATGAGCGGCGCTGGCGGGTCAATGGGACAACAGCAGAGCTTCAGCGGTGGTGCCGGCGGAGGCATGGAATCACAACGGCAAGAGATCTCCTTCGGTTTGGGTTCGATGGACCAACAACTGTCGTCGTCGTCGTCGTCGTCGCAGGCGGTTGCCCGTGCTTTCAACGACATCTTCGCTCGCGCTATGGGACAGCAACAGCAGATGAGCGGTGCTGGCGGGTCGATGGGACAACAGGAGATGATGGGCCCCGACGGAATGATGATGCAGCAGCAAGACATGTTTGGTGGTGCTGGCGGAGGTATGCAGCAACAGCAAGGCTCCGGAGCCGGTGGCATGCAACAGCAGCAGGCGTCATCGTCATCGTCATCTCCGTCGTCGTCCCCGGCTGCTAAAGCCGCTCGGGCCTTTCAGTTCGGCGAGATAAGCAAAATTCCAGTGAACAGGAACGGAGGCAATGGTCCTATGGTCCCGTCTGCACCTCACTACACACCTGCTTCAGGCTCTCCTTTTCCCGCCGACCCTGCTCCCTCTGTGACCGCAGGAGGGTTCGTACCGAGAAACTACGATATCTTCGATCGAGCCGACGATGATTCAGGGGCTCTTTCAACCGGTTGGTTGAAGGACGTCGGCGAGGTGTTAAAGAAGATAGGCCCTTCCTTTTTCAATGCTACAGGGAACGTTGTTACTGCGGCGATTAACGAGCATGCAGCATCAAAGCAAGCCGCGGCCGCTGCCGCCTCCGCCTCCGCTGCTGCCGCTGCACCTTCTCCTTCTGCCACACCAGCTCAGAGACGCGAGGTGGTAGAGGGTTTGATCATGCGCGAATTGATCACTCATGTTGCTCACAGGTCAGTCCTGTCGTCGACATGAATTGGTCATGCTATATCTCACTTTTATTTGCTTTACAGCTTGAGTGAACTTGATTAGAGTTGACGATGATAACTAGTTTATTTCTGGAGTGTCGTTTGTTGATATACAGTGGACTGTATCGGGTCTGTGGAATGAAAATGCTCATGGCCTCGAGATCGAGGAGTTCACCATTATGTAAAATCACAGCTATGATTGTGGCGGTACTCGACAGAAGCTGATCTTTCACCAACAAGGATCGCCCTCCCATGCACCACAATCATCACCCGATCTCGCGGGCCCTCTGTTGAGATGCTTTTGTATCAAAATGGCGATGTTCTGGATTCAGCGTGAAGGGAGGATCCCACCCCGTCCTGGCTCGCTCAAGTGAACGAGAAGACAGGATGATACAATCGAAAGATATATTGTGCCAAGATGCACAGAAGCATGATACTACCGATTACGAAACAACCGGCCCTGGAAGACATTCAGGACAGGAAAGGGCGCGATCTCTATAACGGCGTCATATTGGATCCCAGAGTGCTCAGATGCAGGACGCGTGACCCGCGATTTATCAAGAAGACTTGCGATAAGATCACGGTGTTCCGTCAGTCGGACAAGGTTCGACGTTCGACCATCATGATCAGCCGAACAGACCGTCCTCGTTCGATCCGATTGTGTGGATCAACCGGACGTCAAGCTTTTCAAGCAGGGCTGACGTGACGGCCGGCGGGCCCAGTTGCATGCTTAACTGACTTTGCATACAGAGTGCGACCCCATATTGATCAGCATACGACAGAAGGCCAAGAGCGGCGGTAGCAGCGCGGAGAGCGAAAGGAAGATTGTGGCCGGTGTGAAATCTTCTGGAACCTTGGTTCTGAGCATGAATGACGCTGAACGGCAAAGTGGATAAGTGAACGAGGATCAAGATAAAAACCACCCAACTGTCAATGTCAATCTGGACCGCAGCCACGGAGTGGGAATCTCCCTGCAGATCCGCTTCCACGAGGAAAGCATGCGCTGTACACACACAGCGAAAGAAAGCGTCAACGTCATGGTCAACTAACGCGCTACGACATCTACGGGGAGATAAACGCAATCGGCGTGTGATTTGGGCTGCCAGTGGATGCAGAGTTGTCGATGATGGTTGCTACGGTGTCAATGCTGAGAAGGATGCTTATCGTAGCGGAGGAGAGGGCGCGCCGCGCACCGTAAAATCGGAGCAGTATCTCGCAGCAGCAATTGCAGGGGAGTGATAGCAGGAGTAGTAGCGTGGAAGATGATGCTGGACAACCAAGACTAGGTGTGCTAGCGATTGACCTACAGCTTGGGGGACGGAACTGAACATTGCTGGTATACTCTCCGAAGATGTGATGTGGAGAGGTGTCACGGGATAGAGTTACTCCTGGTGAACAGTGAACTGGTGAATAGCAAGCTGTGGGTGATGGGTACTGTCAAAGAATGATGAGAAGAGATGCGTGTATATGTCAAAGATGATTCGGAATCCTCTGGCGTTGGAAGATTGCTGCTAAGGAGAAGACGTCTGTATCGTCATACCGGCGAGACCTTGAATAGGGAGGACACTGGACAGCATGGGGTCGAATAGTAGCTGGATGATGAGGAAAGTCGTGGATAGCACAATATGCAGCTCAGTCCTCGGAAGTTGTAAACGGAATGCTGTGCCAACTCACAAGATATGGAGCTGATGATGGCCATGTCAAAGTCGGAATGGGCGCACCGGAGTGATGCAAGTTGCTGTGGGTAATTCGTACAGCTTAGTGCAATGTACTGTGCGACCCTGCCCGAATATAGGTGTGCAGGGTAATGTGCAAGTTGTCCCTGTTTCGACTTTGAAGTGCTTTCTGTTGATTGATGAGCAGAGTGCGTGGAAAGTGAGAAGGGCCTTCCAACCGCGGGTGCTCAAGTAAGACTTTTTCACTTGTCGCATTCCGATTGTCATTGTCAATGCGGGCTGTCGTGACAGGCGATACGTACGGCGGATGATGGAGGGAGGCTCAGGCGGCTCGAGGACAATGATTGATAGAGTCGGGGGACAAAGACTTAAGGATTCGAAACACGACATTTGCCAGCGTTGATCGACTAGCTTCGTTTCATTTCGTCGCCTTTTATTTCCTGAAAGCTGCAACTTTTCTCCTCGTTCTGCTCATTCACTTGCCTCGCCCTCTCCAGCCATGGCCCTCGCTGCCCGTCCGTTCCATGCCAACCACGCCCCCTTCGTTGACTCCGGTAACGACGACCCCCTCGCACGGGCGCTACAACCTCCGCAGGACGAGTCGCCAGACCAACGGGAGATGAGGGAGCAGATGCAGCGAGAGGCGTCGCGGATATCGAGCGAGATTGACGAGGACATCCAGGAGAGCAGAAAGGCGTTCGAGAGACGGAAGAGGGCCATCAAAATACTCTTGCTGGGTGAGTTACATGTATCGAGATGTCGGCTCCCGAGGGCTGCGTTCGTTTCTCGTTCCTTCGTTCCTTCGGATGTGCACGCTGTTGGCATGTTGCAGCATTGGAACACCGAGATCATCAAGATTCCTCCGAGCGTATACTCATCCTTCTCCACCTTTTTAGGCCAAGCAGAGAGTGGAAAGAGCACAACGCTCAAGAGTGAGTGGCATCTCTGTTGTATAACATCGCCGTAAAATAACGACATATCACATCCCAGACTTCCAACTTGCATTCTCGCCGCTGCACTTCCGCAGCGAAAAACTCGCATGGAAAACCATCGTCCAACTCAACCTCATCCGGTGCGTTTGCGTTTCAATGCTAGTACAGTAGCCCCCTAGACCTGCACGCTCACCCGCACGTGCAGCTCTATCAAACACCTGCTCGAAGTCCTTCAGCTCGAATGGACAGAGCAACAACAGCAGCAACAAAATCTTCCACACCCTCCCACTCGTCCGTCGTCCCGCCCGTCCTCACCGCCATCTGCCCTCTCCCCCTCGTCACAGCTCGCCGCAGCCTCCGGCTCCACCGTGGCCCAGATGCCCATGTCCGCTAAAGCTAGAGGAAAGATGCCCGCACACCTCGCCCTGAAGATGGAAATGAGCATGAACAACAGTCTGAATGTCAACGGCTCTTCGACAGGCTCGAGGCCGCCTAGCAATGGCACCGGCACACAGCCAAACCAACGCGCCACGACCATCCGCTTCAGCACAGCGACATCTGGATCAGGTCTGACGGACAATCACCGGAGGATCCGGATGCGTTTGCTGCCGTTGCTGGCCATCGAGGAGGAGCTGACGAAGAAGCTGTTCCCTGCTTCTGCCTCTGGAGGCGCACTGGAAACGTCCGAATTGGGCGTGAGTGTGGTAAGTGTCTCTGGAGAGGTCGTCCTTAGACCTCCAATCAGAGAGGTGTGCGTTCGAGCTGGAAGCGGTTGGAAGGGACTGTTGAGTCAGTTTACCGGTGATAACAGTACGTCTCTCGGTCACGCCGCCGTGCTATGCGCCACCGAGTTCTCATTTTCTGTTAGATGTGAAGACCAAACGTCCTGGCAACAACAACGAGGGTATCGATAACCCCACGACAGTCCTAGCGGCGTGTAAAGACGACATTGTGACCCTTTGGGAGGACCCTATCGTCAGAGGCGTCCTCAGAAAACGTGGTGTCAGGCTGATGGACATGCCCGGCTTGTACGTTCTCCTCCTACCCTCACTGTCCCAATGTCACGTAAATCTCATGACTATCACCAGCTTTCTGAACGACGCCGCACGGATCGCGTCGCTCACTTACGACCCCACGGACGACGATATCGTGCGCGCTCGCCTGCGTACCCTCGGCGTCGAGGAGCACCGCTTCACAATGGAAAGCGGTGCCTACCCCGGGTCCGAGTGGTACATATACGACGTCGGGGGGAGTCGGATGGTCCGTCCGCATTGGATCCCGTACTTCGACGATGTGCAAGCGATCATCTTCCTCGCCCCTCTCGCCTTCAATCTGATGTTGGAGGAGGATCCGAAGGTCAACCGGTTGGTACGTTGCCTTTTCTTCTCTAACCCGCGGTGATACTTGTGTGGGACGTTGACGACGGTGTCCACGTGTAGGAGGATTCGATATCCCTCTGGCGTGAGATCTGCAGCAATCAGTTGCTCAGTAAGACGACCCTCATCCTTTTCTTGAACAAGGTCCGTGATGTCTCTATGCCACCTTCTCTCAGGTTCTCTTCGTTGATTGATGTATTGGTGACTGCAGATGGACATCCTCCAGGCCACTCTTGCAGCGGGCATCCGTGTTCAGAAGTATGTACCAAGTTACGGGGACCAGCCAAACGACGTTACGCACGTCGTGAAATGTACGTTCCCTTGTGTCGGTCTTTCTGACATTTCCAATCTCACTGATGCGTTGCTTGGATGTCGTAGACTTTAGAGACAAATTCCGTGGATACCATGTACGCGTTTGCTCTTCGTATTCGACTATTGAATGTAGTTGACATCAAGCGTTTCTAGAAACGCCTCTCTCCGAAGACGAGACCATTCTACTGGCACGAGACCTCCGTCATCGTACGTGTTCTTTGCCTTGTATTCTCTTGCCCCGCCGCCCCTCAACCCTCCTTTCTTGCGATGTAGGACACACATGCGACCGCCGTCATCCTCGTCGGAGGTATGTTCCTTCTCTTCCACCTCAACAACAGCGCAACTCATATTTTGTCCGCGACATCAGTACGAGAAGGCATCCTCCGTGCCCACCTTCAGAGCGTGAATGTCATATAACCAACTCAACCGCTATACCGTCCAATCGCATTCCATCATTTTTCCTACTGACCCCATCCACACGGCCTGCTTCTTCTCGCTCTCTAATAGACTCCGGTGCTCTCGTTCCGGAATGTCCCCTGTAATCTATCTACTCTGAACCACCAGGTCCTGTCTTCCGCACCCTGAGTCATCTTGGTTGTATACTATGTACCATCCATCTTCCTCTGTCCCTCTTTTCCACCGTCTCCTTCCATTGGCAAGATTATATCCATACCTATCCTCAATGTATTCCCCGTCACGTCGTGTGGGTACCAGTATCTTATTTAACTCTTCAGCACGTTGCTCTTGCTCTTGCCGCCTTGCTTCATTGCATCAGGTTATACTATGTACGATAACCCTCACGTTGTACATATCATGTCCGCCTGTCTTTGTATTTTCTTCGCAATACATACACTGAATGATCATCTCATGCTGAAGAAAGGCTTTACAGAATATCATCAACGCCTTCAACGCCCAAGAGTCCTTCTGCACCCCAGACCGCTCTCTCCGTTTCCTCCGAGACTTTGACCTGGCTATACAGCGCCACGTACATCTCAGTTTCCAAATCCATCACATCCGGCACCTCAAACACCGACCCATCTCCCTCCCCTTCCTCCTGACCTGCCTCACCCCCGCCGCTCCCGACAGCAGCCAACCACGGTACAGCACTCAACTCCCAAGACTCAACCTTTGGCGGCTCAAACCTGACCAGCCTCGCCGTGGTCACCTTCCGCACACCCGCCTCCCACTTCACCTTCTCGAACGCCTTGAGCCCCAGCGCGTCGTACGCCACCATCCGTGGTGGGTGGTAGCTCGTACGCGTAGACGTGGGCCGGTCCAGCCGGACGATATGTGCGAACCTCTCGTCGCCGTGAAGTCTAGACTTGGTCTTGGATGAGGGGAACCGACGACAGACACGGTCGTACGCTTGCATTTCTAGCAGGACAGACAGGAGCGCTTTCGCCGGGGACCTGACCTTGCTATTGGCCGTAAATGTCGCAACGCGGATAGACCTCCCTGGCAGTCCAAGAGCGCGTTTCGTCCGGGAAGAGATCGGGTCGACCTTTGGCTTTGGCTTTACTTTAGACTTCGGTTTGGGTTTGACTCGGCGGGCGTTCGCAGTTTCGAGACGGACAGCAGATGGTTCCGTCTTCGCCAGGAAAGGATCGACGACAACAGTCTCAGTCATATCCAGAACAGAACCTGTGAGTAGAGCGTTAACAACAACAATATTGGATGATCTGTTAGATGATACTACGTTACCTGATGCTAGATGTTCAGTATCTGGTGGGAAGACGTCATCCAGCGTCTCCGACTTCACGGGAATCACAGTATTCTCCTTGTTGGCGTCTTTGATGTCCAGTTGTCTTTGAGAATGACTAGCTGGTCTAATAGGTTTCGCTGGTCTCTCCGGCGAGCCAGGCCTCGAAGGAGTACCGCCCTGAGGTCTGGTCGGCGGAGGTAGGTCCGTTGGAGTGGTCAAGTTCGTCACATCTTTCAGCGACGGTATTCGGTGGGGTTCGTGACTCGCTGAGCTTGGAGGACTCTCAGAGAGTGGAACAACATCTTCAAGGGACCGAGATAGCGGGATACCAGCAGAAATCGAGAGAGAGACATCTGCTAGCAAGTCGAGACCAGTCCAGGGAGCAATTGGAGCAGCAAAACGAGGATTGGAAGCGCTAACATCGAGAGAACACGCAGCATTTGACGAGAGCAGGGAATCAAAGACATTGGCAGAGGAGTCATCGGAGCCAGCAAGAGGAGAGAGTCTTTCAGCGTTCTTCACTTGCTGCATACGCCTATAGCGAGGAGGGAGAACGGGAGAGTGGCGAAGACGAGATGAGGAGGGAAAAACGCTCGCAGACGTGACAGGAGGCTCGTCCTGGGGTTCAAGATTAGCTGTAGACGAATTCCCGTCGCACGAGGTGGAAGCACATGGCATATGGGGATCACGAAGCTCTACAGAGGCGTTCAGCGTTTGATCCGGGCCAAAGTCCTGGGTATATGCGTCACTCTCGCGATGATCATGACGGTCTGGATGGACTTCAGGTTTTGGCTTCTTGGGAAGATCGTCGTTGAAATCGTAGTCAGCATCAGCTATCCCAGGCCAGAAAGTGAAACCGTGCAAGTCTTCAAAGTCAAGTTGAGCAGAAGAAGTCGTCTTAGGAGGAGTGTCATGTCTTCGTCCATGATTATAAGTCGTCGGCGTCGAGAGCCTGGAATCAAAGTCAAAATCAGAAGACGGCATAGCAGACGTCAGAGCAGGCGTGGGTGACGATGAGGCTCTTGTAGCTTGAGGTAATCGTACGAGGATAGGCGAAAGCGGGGCAGACGGTACGAATGATTTCTGAGAGCAGATAGGACACTCCGGATTCGGTGATAAGTCGTGAGCACGGGTGTGTCGAATGGGCTGTAGAGTGGCCTTAACCTGGACCTGACGATACAATCAGTCAGAGTCAAGCGAAACCTGCATGCACTCACACGAGCTTGAGAGGGATTTGGTTTGCGCTTTTTGCGTGGTCGCTGCAGAATATGTACCGGGGAAGCGTCCCTTTCGCGTTTGACTGAGACGACCCGAGTCTTGCGCGTCTCCTGTATACGGCTCACAGATAGGAGAGGCGATATAGCACGCTCCAGTTTGACCTCGATACTATCTTTCGGCAAGTCTCCAGCTGAGGGAAATAGGGTCGACGTAGACTCTCCGATAGCGGAAGCCAAGTGAAGCTGAGAGCAGATGAGACATTGCAGATTGGGCTTCGTGTCGTGAGCTCGAGTATGTCGAACAGGCCCAGCTGCGGGAATCTGTCGCTTTGGCAAAGCCAGCGAAGCAGACTCAGCACGTTCTCGTTTGACCCGTAGAGACATGCCATCGCTGATGTCGGCGCCAGATATATCCTCTCCAACCAGAAGATCATAGGTTCCACCTGGGAGACGGACACCAATCCGAGAACCGTCGTTGTATCTTTTCCGCTGAAACCAGTTAATCACTACCGCAGGATTCACCCCTCTCCTCGACGCCCACGTCCGTCTAGAGGCCAACGATGGCATCCGTTTGTCGGCAGCCCATATGAGGTCAAGCTCAGCGACAAAGTTGGCATGAAGGACGCTGTTCTGACCACTCTGGGCATCATTAGAAACAGTGACCGACACGTCGGGTTTCTTTTCAGTATATGGTGGTAGAGAACAAGGAGCATCGGGTCGCCTGCTGCGAGTCTTCATGAGGACGGCGGCGGGCGTGATGGGGAGAGGTCAAAAGTGTCTTGTGTCTTAACGCCCAAATCGTCCACTAGCGCTTTACGTCAGGGTAATGACACAACATCGCGACAGCTTGGTGAACTCCTCAGCCTCGAGGTCATTATAATTCGCAAACAGACCCAACCATTACCCTAACTAAACAAGAGAGTACCTGAGACCACTACATGGGTATACTACATTTGCACCAGCTCGTACAAGTTGTAAAGGTATCCATAGTCAGCTTCTTGAAGTCCAAATTGCGGAGCAGAAGGATTACTGACCTGCGAGCAATATGAGAGATCAATTCGCGTGTGAGCAAGTTTTCGAAGCTCCGCGCTTCTGCCTGCTGAGTCTGCTGCATGCCTCCGCCGGCGCCGCCGCTGAAGCTCTGTTGCTGGCCCATGGATCCGCCAGCACCGTTGATTTCTTGTTGCTGTCCCATCATAGCGCGAGCGAGGACGTGACTGAAAGCCCGAGCGGTCTTCGCAGCTGGTGCAGATGGGGACGGGGACAACGACGACGATCCCTGCTGCTGTTGCTGCATGCCCCACCGAACACGTCTTGCTGCTGCATCATCATTCCGTCTATGACCCATCATCTCCTGTGGTCCCATTGATCTTCCAGCGCCGCGCGTCTGCTGCTGTCCCGACGATCCGCCAGCGCCGCTCATCTGCTGTTGCTGCCCCATAGCACGGGCGAAGATGTCGTTGAGAGCACGGGCAGCCTGCGACGACTGTTGCTGGCCCATTGAGCCGAATCCGGAGGAGAACTCTTGCGGCTGTGATTCCATGCCTCCGCCAGTACCACCACTGAGGCTCTGCTGTTGTTCCATTGACCCGCCAGCGCCGCTCATCTCCTGCTGTTGAGCAAGGGCGCGAGCGAGCAGAGCCAGATCGCGAGTTGAGCGATGGTGACCGTGGGGAGCGGCGTGGTGAGCAGTGGAGACATGGTGGCTGTGAGGGCGAGAATGAGAGCGGTGAGGACCACCACTACAGAGCGTATGACGAATTACAGCTCGATAAGACATCGATCGTAGAATACGCACCGAGTAGGGAGTGCGAAGGCGGGAGCAGAAAGGGCAAGGGTCAACGTAATGAGGGCAGCGGAGGAGAACATGTTGATTTAGCGAGTAAATGTAAAGGGGAAGGAAAGTGAAATAGTTGGGGTCGTGGATTCGTAAAAGAGTCGTGAAAAGAATGCGAAAATCAAACAGGCTATGAACAGAAGTCAGATATCAAGATGGGTAGGGGGAAAAGAACCTTGTCACCCACCAACCAGCATCTGAATGTGAGAGATCGAAAGTGGGCTCGAGAGAGAGAACTGAGGAGCTGAAGAACACAACAACAAGAAGGACCGATATCTATGGTTTGTGCGTGCGTCTCTCGTAACACCTGTGAGCGGTCGGACATCTGAAAGATACTTCGTACAAGTATCACTCTATCTCGTCATTTTATCAGAGGCACATCTGTCGTGTTGCCTCATGATGGCATTCTCAACACGATACGGCACTATATAAAGGTCAGAACACCGCCGAATATCATGAATCGGAGAGTGACCCACAGATCAACACACAGTCGGTCGCTTCCGGCGCACTCAACATTGGAGTCTGGCACACCTGACGTTCCAACATAGTCCCTGAATCTCTGCACACGAGAAGTTCATTTTCTGCCCGGAGGGACGTGACAAGTAGACGATAGCCAGTTCTAATCCCTTTGATACTGTGAAGACACTGCAATCCCTGGAGCTTTGATATCAAGCGTCGAGAATCCGACATCCGAGCTGACCATTCTTGGCCTCTGCACATCACGTTAGAGGATTTGTTCATATCAGAGCCACTGTTGAACTTACGCTATTACTGCTTCTGGGCTGACAATCCAGACGATGTATCACCCGTCCTGCAACTTATCAGTTGCAGTCATCCTTCCTTCTTGAAGGCTGTAAGTTATCGTAAAGATTCAGATGGTCTTCGCGGTGTGGATTTTTCAAAAGTTCGACATGATGGTGACGCACAAGATGACCAAAGTCGTCACGTCACGATTAATATTAGGTATCGGTGACAATGTGTGACTTCGGAGGCTGCCGCCGCAGTGTCACGAATCACACTTCCGAGTCACACTGCGCATGAAGTCGAAAAGTGAACTCCTCCATCTCGAGAGCATGATTATTTCGCAAACAACAGACCAATATCACAGATACTGATACTGAACCTCCACAGTACAAACACATCATGGACCCTTCAACCATCCAACTAGCCTACTCTACTCAGTATACATCCGTTCAAAATAGCTCATTCAAGCTCGTTCAGGCTATCCAAAGTGTTTCAGCTTCTGTGTGAACAGGTTATCTTCCCAAAAGATGTACTGACCTGCGCGCAACATGGTTGATCAACTCGCGCGTGACCAGATATTCGAAATCGCGCTTCGAAGCCGGTGTGCCGGATGCAGATGGCGTCGGTGCACTTGATGCAGTAGGTGAAGGTTCGGATGTCGGTGTAGAAGGCGACGAAGAACCACCGTCGATCAACCCGCTGACAGTCTTGACAGCCTTGGGAATGAAGCTGATCAATTTCCCCCAAATTGAAGCACCCGACTCGTCGTCGTCGGCCCGAGCAATGAGCTCGCGGACAAACAGGTCACCGAGGGCCCGAGTGGCAAGTTGAATATCTCGTGCTGCGTGTTGGTCAAGAACACTACGAGCAAGCAAGGCATCTACGTCACGAGCAGGATGGTGGAAGCCATGAGCGTGGTGACTACCATGATGGGCAGAGACGTGGTGACCGGGGCGGTGGATGCTGTGGTGTGCACCGTGACCACTACGTAGAAGGTTGTGAGTAGGGTATTGTCACATCGAAGGCTTTCAAACGCACTGAGCAGGGGCTGCAAAGGCGGTAACAGAGAGGGAAAGGGCCAAGACAATGACGGCGGCGGGGAGCATATTTATTGAGGGAGCAGACGTGTTAGGGCGAGGATAGTCTCGGTCGTGAAGGGGTGTGAAAATGTCGTGAAAGGTCGTTAAAGTTGCGAAAGGACAAACAGGCTGTCATAGCAAATCAATTGAATGGCGACGATAGAGAGAATGTCAAAAACTCACCAACCAGCACCTGAATGTGATAAACGAAAGATGGCTCTGAGAGTGGGAACTGAGGAGCTGAAGGACAGGATTCTCAGTAGTAACGCAATATATACCTGGATACCCTCTCGGCGAGTAATTGTCTTGCTACGCTTCACATGATACGTGTTCAATACCGTCGACCGATGGATCCGGATTGGACGTGTTTCATGGTTGGGCGGTTTGCCAGCGCCGCTATGAAATGCCGTTCGACCAGTTGGTTGCAACTTGATGATTGCAGCGCCTCAGTACGTATACTCAGTGATAGTACAAGTGCCAGTGAATGGATCCTTTCAAGTTTCTAGATCCTTCACCCGGATCAGACACCACACAGCAGCCGCCTTATCCTAAGGCGGACAGTACTAGTTACCGTAGACTATATTGATGGTATGAAGTGGGTTTTATAGCAGTTCCTGATACTGTAGCATCAATTTGAAGAGAAAGGCGATATCATCCGCAGCTGAGAAACACAAAAATTGTGCAGCGTCAGCCGTTCTCCTAGCCATTTCCAGTCCATTCTTCCTACCTTTTGGTCATTTCCGAGTCGGTATTCATCAGAGAGCTCTCAGCTAATACGTTGGTGGTGCTCGTTTTTTCTTAGTCCCAACCCCCCGACCTTGCGTCCCGTCAGTGAGTTGCTGATGCTCCGACATCAGTCCGCTGAACAGATCGATCGATCGTCATAGAGGTAGGACCGGACCGGACCGCCGGTGTTGTTCATTGGCAATAACGACCAAATAACGGTTGATGATTGCAGGCATGCAGGGGGTGGGAAGATAGGAGATACACCGATCTTGGCCGCCGGTCAGACTCGTGCATGCCGCAGGGTCCGCAGTTCATCTCAGTTTGCATATCTGAAAGATTGCAGTGGCGCACCGCATCGTACCAGATCGTACCGTTCTGAGTATCTGCATCTGCACCTCGTAGGCAACGCGTCATGCCTTTTGTGCGATCGATGAGTCGAGTAAAATTGAATTGTATAAATAATCGTTGCAGATAAGTTACCAGAAGGAAAGTGAGGGCCCTGAGGGGATATACAAGATGTGTCCGGGAAAATGAGAAAATGAGAAAAAATGCCTAGTACTTTCAATATGGCTTAGAATAGCTAGGATCAAAGCTGGTATCGAAGGTAGAGCGAGAAGCATCCGGCACGCTACCCATCGGATGAGCTTGGCTAGTTTCCTCCCCGACTGGTGTCCTCATGCCAACGACCAGGTAGGTGACCACTGAAGCAACCTCGCAGATGACGGACATGACCAAGTAGATTTCCCATGATCCGGTAGTATTGCTGAACTTGGACAGGCTGTTGGTAGTAGCCGTTGCTGGCGGAATCGCGATTGGCGCGAAGTCGGAAAGGAGGGAGTAGAGGGTGCGGATGAAGAGTAGGGGTAGTACGGCGGAGAGGCCCACGAACAGCTATAGAGGGAAAGCGGTGAGTGAGTGGTACTGTGGTAGAGTAAGATAGCGCGATTTTACTCACAGCACGCTTAGTCAACGCAATACTGTCCTTGTTGCTCCAGAAGAAACCGTAAGTCATCACGACAAACAGGAACAAGAGAAGATACATAATGCCTCCGATGTGGCGGTAGTTGATCGCACTGTTAATGTCACTTTGGTCCTTGGCATCACTGACGTCGATAGCACCGACAATTGTGAGAATCGTCGCGATCGTCGCGAGTAAACCCAGGAGACGAAGTCCAAGGGTGAAGCGCTTGTCATTATCAAAAGTCCCAGCACCGCTACAACAAATTGAATCCAGCAAACGGGTCGAAGGGTGTAGCTCCAGAACGTACACAGTGGTCAAGAACCCGATGGTACATCCTATGAGCGGTGATAGGCCGACGTTGTCGAGGATCAAGAAAGTCGTGATAAGTCCAACGCTGGGGTCTGAAGATAGTTCGGCAGCAATGTGAGCTCCACTTCCTATAATGCGCACTGTGAATGAACGTGTTAGCGTTGAAATTGACGTGCTACAGAGGAGAAAACATACCTATCGAAAGGATGAGCAAGAAAATCCACCCTCCTTGCTTCCTAAATCCATGACGCTTGACCAGGATGGCGGAGAATACAAGGATTGGGATGTAAATGAGCAATTGAAGAACGGAGATTCCGCCACGCGCGTCGAGACCCATGTTCGTCAAAGTCTCAAAGAGGGAGATAAAAAAAAAGAGAGTGAAGTGGAAGACAATGGAAGGAGAATTGAGGCGTACTTTTTTCATGCTCATGCTGCCACTCCTTTTATATGATCAGCGGTTGTGCATGGTAGCATTTAGACAACAGCTGGCCTCGAGTTAGACGCGCATCCGGAGAAACTGGGTGTCAGCGATATTGATGAAAGGTCGCCTTTCCGTACCGAATAGGCGACCGCGATATGCCGTTGCTGTGAAGGCCTGCGCTTCACCTGCCTTCACTCTTTCTCAAATCCTTCGCTTCACTACTGTTATATTGACGACGATCAATGAACGGACAGAGATAGGCCAATGATCATGATGATTGAGACTCAGTGAGTTACACAGTCGTTTCTTGCTCGAAGAATGCTCAGGCAGCGCAGCCACACTTCGAAGCCTCTGGACGAGTTGTTGAGCATACGTGCCCTATCTGAACATCCCTTTACTGTCGGAGGCACCATCCTCATGTGCAGCCTTGTCGGCCTCTCTAGTACTCTCTTGAGTCTCTTCCTGTCGCTACGCGTACGGTGAGGTACCGTATTATCTCTTGCGGAATTTTGTGAGCGAGTTCGACTTCGATCATATCGGCAATGCGTGAAGTGACACGACGTTTGGTAGTACAGTAATCCGCAACTCGTCTCTCGGTCACGTACACGTATCCTGACCTGCCTTGAGAGACTGATAGTTTCGACGTAGTCACGTAGTGTCGTAGTAACCTGTCCTGAACAGCTCCGGGAGACAGCACCTGGAAAGACTGAATACCTGTCTCCGATATTATCTCACCTAGGGCAGAGTGGAAATGGTGCTGAAAGCTGCGAGCAATATATTGACACCACAAACTGATTGTTTTACGTTCACTTAGTAACTTACTTCGTGTGTTCGATGCAGACTCTTACTCTGTCAAGTGGAGATGAGCCTGAGCTTATGGTTTCCGACGTGGATACAGCTCGTGCGTACCATTGATGCACCACCACACCGCACTGGTAAAAGGGTACCTATGAAATAGATTGCTTCAGAACGACCTACACGACCTACAAAGGGCACGGGGAACCCAACGACCACCATTAGTTGTATTCATCGACGGTTCGTGCTTGATGCGGGAAATACAACTGTAGCTCTGACTGGTACGTGTTCTGATGCGCACAGTGCAACGCAACGAGAATAATGTGTTGATGTCCCATTGCCCCTGTCCCCGGCTTACAGTCCACATCTTCTTTCTTGGGTTGACCAGATCGTAGNTTGATATCTGAGGGACACAGNAATGCGCGACTAAATANCACAGTGTACGAGCATATCAAACAGCACACTTCGTCAAAGAAACAGCGCACTGTCTCTTCAACAAGTTCTCCGCGCGTCATCCGAGCCCCNGACGGGGAAGCCAGCCCAGCCGTCCGCATCCAGTCAGTATGTTCGTATCCAGGCCACTGCGTAAAGGAAATAATGAGCATGGAACTGGACATCGCAAATCAAGGGAGAACTCAACTGTACCCTGNNGCTTATCTTGTCCAACTCATTCAATACCACATCATCGGNGTTCTGAATCATGTTGATGANTNGGGCCTGCGTATCAATAGTATCAGCGAAAAATNAGATAGGAAGCCCNTATGAAGCATGGATATCAACGAGGTCGAACGAGACTGGCTGTGGAGTGGCGGCGAAAGGCAAAATCTTCGGAAAACTCGGCTCCCACAACTTTCGGGGAGCAGCNATACGTTTCAACTTTGGTGAAGGTCAAGTGGATAGCGCGTGAGATGTNGATTGCGGGCGTACACATTGTGTAACACGCAGCTTGGAAAGACCTTGAAAGCTCCGACAGGTAAAGACAGCCGAGTGACGTTCATGAGCGGAAGACGTATGAGAACGTTCAGCCTGGCAGAGGAAAGTNACATTGTNAGTTTCGATAGACACCGCAAACTCGATCCTGACGAAAAGAGCGACGACTAAGAACAATCAGCCTGGTAGTGGAAAGATGAGGANGAATTTCATAATGAGCATACCATNCCACTTCGGATTCACAGTCCTGTTGTGAGCCACTTGGACTCGGATAATGCATCGTGTNATAACCGGGGTGCAAACAGACATGAGTGGCAAGTGCAAATGATGGTCAATTTGGACGAGTGGCAAAAGTGAACAGAGTGATATATGAAGCTGAAGCGTAAGTGANGAAGACGTAGTTCCGCAGAGACAGACGAACATTGAACAGGGAGTCAGCNGTCGGGNGCTAGATACTATTTTGCAGGCAAACGTAGCGTCGAAATGGCCGAAGAACAGAAGNGTATATTNTTTTGCTGAGAAGAGAATGTTTAGTTCTGGCGCTTTCTAAACATCACGTCCGCGGTCCTGCTTGGGACAATGTTGGTCATGAACCATGTGGGAGACGGAACGACACCTTCTTTCGGCATCTTCATGTCGTAAGTATAGACGAAGTTGGCTAACACGCTCTTGAGTTCCGTCGAAGCAAAGAACCGTCCAGGGCTGTCCAAGGTGCGATTAGACCTCNCATACATAGTAGGGCACCCAACAGACGCACCATGCATGTCTGCCCAATCCAAAGGTCAGGAACTCAGGATGCGCATTGACNACTTGATTCCTCAGAACCTCGGAGCCTTCTGTCTCCATATTAGCGAATCTCCAAGGATCGAAAGCGTCNGGATTGTCGTAGTTCTCCTCATCGAAGTGAGCAGCGCGCGAAGTAGCGGAGACAAGGGTTCCCTTCGGAATGAANGTGCCGTCAGAAAATGTGTAGTCTTTCATTGCCAAACGAGTCAGAGAGNCTNAANTACGCAGGGAGTTAGTTGCATGTAATTGGGGAGTGGATGGACAGACGTACTTGAGCTGAGGCCTTGATAACGAGCGATCTCCTTGACAAAACTGTCAACCTTGATCATCTTTGCCAATGACTCCTTGTTCCANCCGTCTTCTGCCACTATCCTGTCGATCTCTTCGCGCAACTCAGCTTGATATTCAGGAGATGCAGCCAAATGGTAAAGAACATGAGAAAACATCTACAAAATGTCAGAACAATAGCGTTATTGGATGAGAGCTCGCCCTACCATGGTGGAGGTGTGAATGGCCGCTTGATTGATGATAAGAATTCTAAGAGTAACACTTGGTATGAGCTGTTCGTCCTTCGGACCTTTTTCGATCAACCAAGACAGCATGTCGTTCTATATTGGTTCTGTTAGAGCGTCCCTCCAGAAAGCGGGTTAAGGTACCCACTGGCTTCTCCGCCCAATCCTCCCCATGCTCTGCCATCAATCTCAGTCTCTCCTGGATCACCGGGCGCAACATATCCTCTCCACGACGTTTCATGGTTTCAACCGAGGTGAGATTTGTGACGAATCTAGAAGGTATTTGAGTATCGATGACAGCACCGTCTACTGAAATAGGAACTCACCTTCGCATGAACCAAGGCACAAGGTCTAGCAACATCCCCGCCTTGACAGTCTCAAGTGTGAATGCCACATTCAGTTTAAGGAACTCCGGATCCCTGCCTGTGAAAAGTTCAACGCAGAGCCCAAATGCTGAGTGAGCAAGGGCTTACACAGAGGTAAACCGACAAAAATACGGTTACTCGTCCTGCAGATAATCTGCATGATAGTGTCAAAAGCGCGAATCGTTTTCCACTCTGTTGGCTGCAGAATTAGCAAGCGTATGGCATCATGCAAGCCAGGACGACACGCACCATCGCTCAATGGAATGAGGTCGGTGCTAGCTTGAACGAGTTCGTCACGAACGTCGGGATAGAGAACACCAAGGCTGCGTGTAAGAGAAGTATGGATGACGAGGGTGTGATATGGATTGTTGTAAACCTCATGACCGAACGTGTAATCAATGTGCAAGACCTATAAAGTATCAGTGATCATCTGAGCACATTTTTCTATACGTACCTCGATCAATGCTTCCACGAAATTCAAGTCACTGTCATTCGCTTTGCGTAACTCATCTACCAGCGATTTGCCTGTCACGAGAACGTGCCAGCGGGACAACTCAGGGACCCTAAAGGTGCCTCCTTTGTACTGTGGCGTCGCGCGTCAAGTTCATGCATACCATGAACAAGGCAACAATCACCTTTTCGTAGCCTTTCTGGAGCATTTCCCGCGCCCCGAACATGTATTGAAGGGCGCCAACGTAAGAAAGGAGTGGAAGGTCCGTTGTCAGACTCGGAATGTGAGATAACTGTGAAATGCTAATCGTCAATCATCGAGAGCATGGGTCGACAGGCATGGTAGACCTACTTTGCGCGATCTGAACGAGTTCCCCAAAGCAAGACATATGGCAAGTCCAGCCAGGATGTACACCACGTAGGAGTCCGACATGGCGAGAATACCTGGCGGCTTGGGAGACGAGAGAGACGGCGTGATTGTTGTGGGGGGGGGGGGGGGAGTACGAACCTATATAGTGAAACAGGTGATAATCAGCAACCCATCGTCGCACCACCGGACGTATCTGGTATTTGGCGGACCATACATGGTACGTTTCCAGGATAATAGACTTCGCAGTGGATCAGCCCCACGTTTGGTCCATGGTATGCGACGCGATAGGCGTGGAAAGTGCCTCAAAGGAATGAATTCGCTGTCGGTGCCACCACGAGACTGTCCTGAGGCTACTCGGGGGCCCGAAATACCCCATTTCGCCGACCTGACGCAGTAGCTCGCCAACCCATGATTCGTTTGTGCTCGGATAGATAAGTAGAAACAGATTGACGGGATCACCGTAGCAAGCGCTGAGCCGTATGCGGTACCATGCCTACAGGACGTTCGGTGACGTTGACCCAGCTTTCTGCAGTGGCGATTACCGATACGACGCCGTCGTCGAGCTTGCACCTCGGAGCATGATCATCTGATGACGTAGACACAACTGTGCTTATGAGGTGTAGCAAGTAAACCAACGCCAAGACCCATCTAGATCGATTCCGTCGTTGCAAATCAGCCATGAAACACAATTGGGACCGACCGCGGAATACAGCACGCAACTATGTAGTTATTTGCACGGCTGGGCGCTGATCGACACATGGGCTGGTGAGCGAACTCAAAGGACGACGCTGAAATGAACGTGAGTTCCACAAGCACAATGGCCAGATAAATAACTCAGGACTTACCCATGCTAATGGTATGCTAGACATTGCCGCTATCTCTACCTGTTTGATCCCGTCTGACAGCGATAATTGGCGCGATCAGTTACCACTGGACCCACAAGTTGAAACGACTAAGAATGTTCGGCGGCCAATAATAGCTATTGTTGTCGCAACACTAAATCGACAACCTGAAAGATAACATTGAGGACCGGACCTGGATTATGAACGTGGAACTTACGGTACAATCATGGAACAAGATCGGAAAGTATACTGCAGGCAGCAAACGGGTGAGGATGGTTGATGATCATTCAACGCGATGAACACTGACTAACTCAACCATCAAGCAGCTTCAGGCGCCGCTTGTGGTATTTCAGGCAATTTCAACCACAGCTCCAAGTTCTCCCACAACTTCTCCTGCTTCTTCTTCCACACAATCTTCCAACTCTCAACGCATCCGTCGCAAAATCCGGCCTTCTCCCATTCAATGAGCGCTAAATTATCCATGCCACAAATAGGGTCGTATAAGTGATCCTCGTAGACACCAGTTTGCTTCACTTTCTCCGACCAGATGGCAGAGAAGTCAGCACGAGCGGCGTAACATTGATCGGCGGCGGCTGTCTTCGACCCTGACGGCGACGAGGGTGCCGGTCCGTCAGCCACTGCAGCTGCCTTGGGATCAACGACGGCGAGAGGGCACGGGAACTCCAGAGCCGACGGGGGAGAATCGGCGGTGAAGAGCCACTCGAGATGCAACTTCTCCCTCGTCATGACCAACCGAATCAAGTCTGCTCTCGAAATTGTCTTGTTCCGCTCCTCATCATTCATCGCCGAGTCGTTTCCTTCACCGTCTTCATCTTCCTCGTCTTCGAATAGTTCCTGCCCGAGACTGGTCGTCCGCACGAGTTCATAGAAGGCCCTTTTCAGGAGCTCAGGCATGTCCCATTGCCTAGCAAGGACTATCGTCTCCGACGCGTGATCTTTAGGGTCCACCGTGAGCTTCTCCAACTGATAAGGCCACAGTTGTTGCAGTTTCCTCGTTGCTATATCATTAAACCTACTGAATTCGAGTGCGCGTGACGCACGAAGGAGGCCAGCAAGCACAGGAAAGGGGAGTGGGCTATCGAGGTAGACGCTGCAAGTTGACCACAACAATCAGCGAAGCCCAAAAACAGACAGCTAAGTGCCGTACTATGGATCATCCATGAATTCCACCAACGTCTCAAAGTCTTGCACGCTGATATCAAGATCCCGGATCTTCAACACCGGCTTATCATCCATATCCGCCAATCGTGTAGCTTTCGCATATAGCTTTTGAAGTCCACCCGGATAGGTCTCAGGTTCGCCTAAAATAGCCGCAAAGAATGTCGAGTGACGGACAAGCTGGGACCGCACTAGGCGAAACAGTATCTTGTGCAATTGCACGACGACGGACCCGTCCAAAGCCCAGAACTTGGAGTGCTTCTTTCCGCGGCTCTTCGCTGGCATGGTAGTCAGTGACCCTTGGGGCGTAGACCTAGACAGCGATGATACGGGCTGAGAAGACGACGGCGGAGCTAGTTTTGCGCGCTTCTTCGGTGGTGGTGGCAGCTCATCGGCGGGCGACAACATCTCAAGTTCGGTGTCGTTGGGCTCGTCGTCATCTTGGTCGCCATTAGGAGACGATGTGAGCATCGCTTCAACCTGAGCGATGGCAGCCTGAGATTCCGAAGAGGTGAGTCCTGCCACAGAAGAGGAAGGAGTCTCTCCAGCTAAGCAAACTGTGAGTGACAATAGGAAGGGAGCAACTGAATTGCTCACGTAGCCGTTTACGCTTCTTCTGGGGTGTCTCAGAGGCAGACTGCGACTGTGACAAAGGAGTAGCTCTCGGTTTGATGGACGGTGCAGAAACGGATGCGATCCGCGGATTGCGTTGGCTCGCGGGAGGTAACATGCTAGTCCTCTTGGAACCTGATGCTACAGGCTGAATGTGGAGTGTGTTCGCAATCTTGGGCCGAGGAGTAGGCTGTGAAGATAAGACGATCTGCTTCTTCTTCACAGCGGGACGGGAGACCATCTCGTCATCGGCGTCGTCTTCAGAAGTTGTGCCGTCATCTTTCGTCGACGCCTTCTTCTGTGCAACGAGAGGTGTCGAGAGACGTGCCTCGTCTTCCCCTTCTTCATCCTCTTCCTCCGCGTCCACCGATTGCTTCTCAAACACCGCTTCTGCATCCATTTCCCTCCTCCTCCTCCTCCTCCTCCTCCTCGTCGCTGGATATCGAAATAGGAGTACCCATCCTCTTGAGACTTGCAGGCACGGATATTGGGGTGGTGCCAGGTTCTGGCTTCACCCTCACCTTTGGTTTAGGTTTAGGTTTAAGGATAGGTACCGGTGACGTGAACCTGTCTGGGAGATCCGTGTCGGACGGCTCGAGTTCGTCGTGCATCTCGCTGACTTGCGAGTCAGCTGGAGGCTCGTCGTCGACAGTTGTTGATTTTGAAGACACAGGTTTCTTGGTAGATGACTTGATAGACGACTTGGAGCCAGATGGAGGCGCGTAGAGGTCGTCGTTGGAGTCAGAATCGTTCATGTGGTAGACACGAAAGCAGGCTCTTGATAACCAAAAGTTAGTCACCGCCCAAAAAAGTGGATTGAAGCGTGGTCTTCACCTCAAATGTTATACAACTAAGTCGGATGAACGCAAAACCAGCTACAGCAAAAGCTGCTTCAAGTTGACCGTACTTGGACCGTACGCAAGTTTTGTCAAGCAAACTTGAAAGAGGGTCGTCCGAATCGTCACCAGCACGCGTCTAATTACGGCGCGTGGCACGTGATCGCGATCTCTCACAGAGAAGTCTCGATTTGGCGTGTCTTTACGCGTTTTCTCTCTGAATTTCGTGACATGCAGTCTAACGAATACTTTATGGTATCTTCTACGAGTAAAACGCATGTCTGATCAGCATGCTGAAAAGGATAGTTCTAATCTAGATGCTTTCAGTGATCTAATCTAATCGCGCTGCTGTAGATTAGATCAGACGAATGGCTATTGTCTTGATCGAGGTCATTGTTTGTCACCGAGTCTCCTTCCTTTCTCCGATCTAAAGCTCATCTTTCTTGGTTACATACTCGACTGGACTGGTCATGGCTACTTCGGACGAACGAGATTGGACACCAACGCCGACCGATGGCGTCAGCACACCAACCTCTACATTGCAAGCTCATACAGAGGAGATCCTGAAAGCTCGATACCTTTCCACACATCTCAACGCAGCCGCAAACGCGAATCAGGAGGCAGCGAAGAAGCCGTTCGAGCCGACCCTGAACAAGAATTCGCATGTTCAGTATTTGTTGCGGAATCTCAGGCAGGGCTTCCCTGCGCGGTATATATCCCAAGAAGCGAGTCAACCCTGGCTGATATTCTGGACGCTGCAAGGGTTTCAACTGTTTGGATTTGGCATGGATGGAAATACTAAGAAGCAGTGCGCATGTTTCTTTTGATTCGCACGTGATTTCAAGTTGAAGACCGTGTAGAACGGTGGACACGATTCTTGCGATGCAACATCCCAATGGTGGATTTGGTGGCGGCCCTGGTCAAGCGCCGCATCTGCTGCCAACATACGCTGCAGTATGCGCATTGGCAATTGTGGGACAGCCAGGAGCGGGTGGAGGATGGGATCAGATTGATCGGTGAGCAACACACTCCATCTTGTACCACAGCGAGTAACTTTGACATCAGGGACAAGTTGTACGATTTCTTTATGTCCCTCAAACAACCCGACGGCTCTTTCCTTGTTGCTCACCACGCCGAAGTAGACGTTCGGTGAGCCATGTCCAAGTCGTTCGTACTCGCAGCTTCTCACAAAGGACCCTTCCTCAGCGGCATCTACTGTCTCCTCGCCGTAGCCACTCTCCTGAACATCATCACACCCGAACTCGTTGCCGGTACTCCAGAATTCATCGCCTCTTGTCAAACATACGAAGGCGGGTTCGGGAACGCCTCCTTCCCTGGGTGGGCACTCCGTGGTTCCTCGATAGACCCCTCGATCGCCCGCCCGCCTCTAGGCGAAGCACATGGCGGTTACACCTTCTGCGCCACGGCGAGTTGGGTCCTCCTTCAACCCTACCTGAGAACCTCCTACTCTCAGGAGGGTGCAGTGCAACCCAGTGTGAACCTGAAAGCGCTGCTGAGGTGGACGGTGCAGATGCAGGGATCCTCCATCGAACTTGGAGGCTTCAAGGGGCGGACGAATAAGCTCGTAGACGGATGCTACAGCTGGTGGGTTGGTGGATGTGCGGGTCTGGTGGAAGGATTGTTGGGTGGTGGGCACAGCGCAAAGGCAGAGGACGACGCGGTGGATGCCAAGGCTGACCAAGACAGTGAGTGGGACGACGTTGACGGCGAGTTCGGTCGCTACACATCTGGCATCCGAGGTTGACCTTCTCCACAGACTCGCTGTTCAACCGCGAGGCACTGCAAGAATACGTTCTCTACGCTGCCCAACATCCTGCTGGTGGTCTCGCTGACAAGCCACCAAAGTATGTATTCTTGTTCAAATCACCAAGACGCACCCTCATAAGTTGTACTTATAGACCTGCGGATTCATACCATACCCTGTACTGCCTTGCAGGTCTATCCGCTTCTCAGCACCGGGTGATGCCGTCCAAAGAGAGGCGTGCGACCCTCGAGTCCGTGTATCACACTGAACCGGGTAACTATTGTTACCCTTGGTTGCAGTACGATGTTCTCACAACCACCGTTCCAGAATCCCAGAACGATGGACTGCGCAAGGAAGTCTTCCTAAGCGCGTTGAGCTGGGTGGAAGAAGTTGGGACCGCCAAATACGTAGGTGGTGCGGAGAGTCGACTGGTAAGACCACATCGTTTACGTTCACGCGGGATCTGATTTTTGTTTTGCTTTCAGAACGCAACGCATCCGTTGTTCAACCTGACTGTGACGCATACGGAAAACATGATGGGACACTTTTACAAACAGCGCGTCCCAGTATGGAATCCGCAGAAGAAATCGTCATAGAGCCGGACTCTGGTGTTCTTCTGGAATCACAGTCTACCAGAATTGGATAATGTTGCGTATGGACGGTTACTGTATGTTTCGTTCATGTGGAAAGGAATTCTATCAGCTACGCTCAGTTCGGTTGGAGGAAGGATTCGAAACTCCGCAAGACAACGCGTGGCTGAGTTTGAAACGATCTTCCCTTTTACGCCACACCGTCAACGTATATAACGGGCGATGTTGAACTTGGCCACTGGTTCCCTCCCGCCAGCATCTTCTCCTCGCCGCCCCATTCACATCCTCCTTTTTAACGAACATAACTACTCCTCCACGGTCTTTACATTCTCACATTCTTTATCACGATGGTGTCTACTCTACTTCGCCTTCTCGCCGCTTCAACGCTCGTCATCCCCGCCCTTGTTGGCGTTGGTGCAACGCCGTCGTCAACGGTTCCGGGTCCAGTACATCCGAAGATCAATCCGCAGAGTTTTGTCGCCCTCCCAGCCCGCAAACGACATGTACTCCCAAGTACACCGGAAACTAATGCTCAGCGTATGAAGCGCGGTCTAGGACCCAAACGACCCAACTTCGGCCGTCACAAACGCGCGTTGCTCCCTCGCCAGTCTAGCACCCCTTGTGCTTCTCCTACGGGCTATATCGAGGTGGACTACGTGGACGATGCTGGGGCGACGATAGATGGATATCTCGGTGCTACGGCCAACGATTACGGAGAGTATCCGTTCGTTGAGAGTCGGGATAACGCGCTCAAGGTGCAGCTGAACAACTGCGCATCAAATGGCTCGCCGTTTGATATATCTACTCTGGTACGTTGCTTTGGATGTACTCGAACATTGTCCCTCCTATAACGCTTCACAGAACGGCATCGCCAACGAGCCTTATCTTGGTTTCATCGACGGCTTCAGCAACGAATCCCCTGTCCTCTCTCCTGGGTCTTACAACTACGTGTATATCGGCGGAACATCGCAGACGCCTTCTGGCTCTCCCCCTCTGGTGCAATCCAACTCCTTCACTGACGCCACCGAACTTGCTGAGGCTGTCGAGAGCGCCGTCTGGGAACTGGGGTCGGATGGTAGATTGACGTCCGCATGGGTCAACCCGGACAATTGTACGTTGTCCATTGCACAACCCATGCTCCAAAATTGACGCGTGTTTTTTCAGCCATTCCCGCGGAGGTTCTGCTCTACGTTCCTAGTGCGGGCACGTTCACTGTCACTGCTGATCGACAGGCCTTCAGAGACACGTTCGGGCCTGCATTCCCTGTCGTACGTGTTTGACATATAAGTCATTCAATTCCTCCTTCATTGACGCGCCCATGCAGATCTTCAAGTTTATATCTGCATGATCCCGGCTCCTTTGACGGCCCGTATTGGACATAAATGCAATGTTATGACCCTGTGTAGTCAGATAATCGTGTATCACTGTGAATTGTCATGATTCCTCGTGAACCCTCGGGATTCATCGGGATTCATCGGGATTCATGATTATGACATTGTTACGCCCTGATCCTGTTGCTGTGTCCTCATGAATCCCGATGATNNNATCATCGGGATTCCTGATGATGATATTCAATTGATGCATTTACCACGAGGCTACGAGACATCGTGATACATCATGAATCATGATTGCACTTCAATGCCCCGACCCCGCCTCCTGGCTCTACCTCCATCGATTCGTGAATCATCATGATGAGCGCTTCATCATCGTAAAATTGTAAATTGTATAGTTAACAGGATACCAGTGTGACATGTTATGTATCTACGTACTCGACCTTTCACCTCATGGAGCCCAATCAGCTTGACAACCTTCGTGCAGCATACCAGGTACTTGAAGGGAGAGTTCAGCGGGCACTTCGGGTCCAATTGGGTGATGTCGCTCGTCTCTCTGAACAGCGACAGCAAGTCCTCCTGTTCTTGCAGTCTGCGGAGCAGGTACGCGTCTTGATTCGTTCAAGTTCTTTTCGAAGTGTTATGTTGAAATTCAATACTAGCATTCTGTCGTCTTTTCCCCTGAAGAGCTTACCGTGCTCCGACAAAGCGTTGCAGACATGATACAAGCTTTGGACGAAGCGAGCCACCGGTCATCCGATCCACCTGATGCAGCACCCCTTGTCGTGTCTTCTCGTTCTTCAACCTCCCACCGAGGCCGTCCTCGTGTAGAAATTGATCAACGTTTCCTGCAATACGCCTTGGATCTTCGTGGACCTACCCATATTGCACAGCTTCTTGGATGCTCTCCACGCACAGTCCGTCGCCGAGCACTTGAACAAGGTCTCGCGCAGCCAGCCCCTCCTGTCATCAGAGACGTTCAGCAGCTGGATGGATCGGTCACTCGCATTCATACATCCTCGACCCGTCCCGTCTCCACTCTGACTGATACAGAACTTGATGCCCAACTTGCGCACATCCTGAACATCTTTCCTACCTTTGGTCGACGCATGATCAGTGGAAGATTGAAAGCTGCTGGGCATAACGTCCCTCAAGAACGACTCACCTTATCCTACGCACGAGTTCATGGTGCTCCTGGCATTTTCGGTGACCGTACTATTCACCGTCGGCAGTACAACGTAGCGGGTGCCAATTCTCTCTGGCATCATGATGGCCAACATGGTTCGTCAGTCCACACGCTTACTCATAAAACTCAGGGTACTCATGATCACTCAGGCCTCATTCGCTACAAGATCGTCAAGCATACATTCATCGATGGCAAATCGCGTCTTGTCACAGCCTTCGGTGTGCACAACAACAATCGTTCAGACACGGTGCTCATGCTTTTCAACGACGCCATACAAGTCCATGGGTGCCCGAGTCGCTGTCGCGGTGATCATGGGACGGAGAATGTAGGAGTTGCTGCCAGAATGGAGGAGCTCAGAGGGACCGGGCGTGGGTCATATATTTGGGGGCGGTACGTCCTCGTAGCTCCTTCACGAATCATTGCGCTGTCTCAAGCTTCGTGCTTCTCTAGAAGTGTTCACAACACTCGTATCGAGCGCCTGTGGTACGACGTCACGAGTGGTTTCGGGAAAAAGTGGAAGTCCTTCTTTCACGATCTCGAAGTTCATCACGGTTTGAACCCAACCAATCCGGCTCACATCTGGCTTCTTCATCACCTTTTCCTCCACTGTATCCAACAGGATGCAGATGAATGGGTCCATGCGTGGAATTCTCATACACTCTATATCAGAGGCCAGCGACAACGCTCTCCTCGTGAGATGTTCTTCTTCAGCATGGTACAAGATGGCCCAAGGGGTCTACATACGGTCACCATGGCTCCAGAACCTCCGGAGGAGAATCCAGAGGACCTTGTGTCCTATGGCATTGACTGGGAAGTTCATGAGGACGCTTCATTGATGGCGCATCATCTAGAGCAAAACCCTCATGAGTGGGAAGACACCAATCCATTTCATACAGGACCCACCACTCTCTCCCATGTTCCCTGCGATCCTCCCGAATCTGTTCTTTCTTCAGCCGGTCTTCTAGCATTGAACTCCCATCTCGCTGCCCTTCCTCACCTCCAGTCGCGTATCATGCATATTCGTCGTTTACTTTGGCAAGAAGCTTTGCACTATTGCAACCAGCTTATGGACGATCGCCCCATTGTAGAATAGGAACCCAACGAACGCATCAATATCGTGCACGAGTAATCAATCTAACTACTGAACCTCAGCACTAATCTCTTGAAATCTTCCCATGAGAGCCCGACAGCAGCCCCATCCTCCATGAGGCCATCTGTCGTGACAGGTAACACTGAGCTGTTCTCCGCATCGATCACCGTCCCATTGGTGAACAGAGACCATGTCTTCACCAGCATCACCGCATCAGCGCGACGCTCATCTCCGACCTGTACCGCACTCGCCCTTACATAACCCACAGCAGCTTTGCTGAAATGGGGGCGGTTGTTCCTGTACGTACCCGGGTGGCCACCCAGGTAAAGAACAGCAGCGTCCGTCCTCATGGCGTCCGTCACTGAGCCAATCGACAGTCCCTGCAAAAGTAACTGCATGTGCTCCACACATCGCCACAATAGATAGTGACGGTACGCCGTGCCATAACCCCTGTTAGCACACCAAGCGGCTTGCTGGATCTTCAAATGGCCGAAGTACTGATCAAGTAAGTACTGCATGTACGACAATTGGCTCGGCCTCTCAACCTACATCATAATGTAAGTAAGATCGTCTGTCTCCAGGCTCGAGTACGGACTTGACCTACAGCAGGTGATGTTACCGCCACCGATCTTAAGGCAACAGGAGGGTAGAATCCAGGAGACGGACCACGCACTTCAGTACTACTGACCTGTGCCTGATGTAAGTACATGGATACATCCTGGTGCGACATCTCCGCTCACCATTGACATCCCAACAGTACTATCAGGTACCCAATCCATACCTGACGGTGGTTCCACTTGCAGGGGTAACCCGGTCTAGTATTGCGCATGAGAGATTGTCATATAGATCAAGAGCATCCCATCTCACCATTTGTTCGTACCACACGTATACCACATAGATGTGAGTTGTTGCAGACAGCAAGAACTCCGCTCCCACCTGAAGTCTCTCCTGCAGCCGTTGTTGCCAAGCTCTGGTCATGTTGGTCACAGATATGGGCTCGATGAGCGTGTCTGCCGTCTGCACCCCAAACACAACCTCGGAGAGCTCCCCCAAGGTTCTGAAACCCAAAAACTCCGATTGCCATGGTAGGTCCGCAGAGCTCACTTCCACCGGAGTAGATGAAGTGCCAATCATGAATTTGAAACCATCCGGTGCAGCTCCACGCATGGCATCTTGAAGTTGTTCCTGTGCAAGACCACCCACAAGGTCTAGAGTGCTTCGTGCTTTGGAAAGTGCACCACTCTCATGCATACGCACGTCGCTATCATTCGGTTCTCCAAAAGAGCACCCGAGCAGAACAATCGTCTCTGTCGAGCGTACAATCAGTATACAACAAAACAGCGAGCACGATTTGAACGAACCTCCTTGGGGACACGTCACACCGATCTAGTGCATAGAAAGGTCAGATGCTATTGTTCGTCGACAATCTATAGTGCAAGGACTCACCTCCAAGCCCTCGAGTGAGCCACCTCCCAATGATCGGTTTGCCTCAGGACCATCTCTCATCTCCAAGGTCTCTTCTGTACTTAACTCCTGACCGGTGCTTGATGCCGGTTGTGCTGTGCTGGCTGTCGCTGTCGGAATAGTGATGCCTAGCATCCCCTCGAGATGGATAAGTTTCATAGCCAGCTCACGGGGCGTCGCAGTGGCTAAGTTCATCCGACCATTGGCGTCGTCTATGGCATGAAGCAAACACAGTCAGGAAAGTCCCAGGTTGACAGGTGGACAGGGACCAAGCGCAGAACTCACCTGCTGCTGCTGATACGTGATCATCTCCGTCGTGCTCGCCACCCTCAGCGATAGTATTCGCTGTGAAACGCCGGTCAGCAAAGGTGATAGGTGAAAGATCGAGCACAAAACTGACCTGCTGCTGCCGGTGCCTGTCCGACTGCNTGGAGCTCGCCGCCCTCAACTTCACCGGGTGCAAGATTCACTGGGGAATACGTGGTCAGCAAACTCGCGAGCGGATAGCTGAATAGGGGCCAATCGCAAAACTCACCTCCTCCTGCCGGTGCCTGTCCATCTGCTTGGAGCTCGTCACCCTCGACTTCAGCATCGGTACTAGTATTGACTGAGCTATGCCACTGCGCGTGGTCTCCTGCAATGTGGGCCAACAATTAAAATGACTTCATTGCAAGGCTCATATAGTTTCTGGGAACAACACTTACTTGCCTGAGCTACCGTCATATCTTCATCTGGTCTGCGAGGTGCACGAGTCTGTCTGCTGGAACGACGGATCGACATGCTGAGCTGAGCAGAAGTGGGGGAGCGAGTGGTGAGATGAAGGAAAAAAGCTTGATGAGGATGCGCAAATTATAGATCAGGAATTAACTTTTTATTACAGCCACAATTAACATTCAAATTATAGCTTCTGGAGGAACAAAAAATGCGGTAATGTTTTGAGCAGTGGCAACCAGACAATAGAACAAGATACAATAACAAATGATTCCTTACAACGGTCCACACAAGCAAAGCAGTCAAAGCCGGGTCAATGGGGCGCAAGGTCAAGAATGATATCGTCCATATGCAGAAGCAAAGCGAAGTGAAGAAAGGAGATCATGACGACGCAGTATATACACAATATAAGGATAATCACAAACAGTAGGACGTTAAAAGTTGTGCAGCAGTGGATCATATGACAGGATGGTTAGATATCGTCCTTAACAATGTCGTGGATCACATTTATCCCATCGAGCTCGAGCTCGTCAAAACTACCTCGTACGGGGGAACGTTGAGCAATTGAGGCAGGAAGAACAAGCGGAATAGTGGGCAGACGACCCAGAACTGAATGGGCTGCACGAATGTAAAAAGACAACACAGTGGAAGCCTCGTTCTCGCTCAACTCGTATGGCTCCGGCGCCCACTTCACGGTCAAGGCCTCATCCCCCGGTTCCATGGGAGGCCAGCGGGACATCAGATGGGCGAACCTGGCGAGAGCCCGGCCACGGACACCTGCCTTTGTGCTGGACAAGCAGTCCTCGTCCTGGTGGTACTGCCAAGGTGGGGTGACCCAACCATGCCTTGACCAGACATGGGCGACCGAGACCGAGCGCTCCAACCCATTGTCGGGGCCGCTGTATAGCAATGGACACAGCTCTCTATCGACATGCAAGACCTCCACGCGGAAATTGGTGAGAGCCAGTTCCCAAACGATCTCACTGCGCAGCCCCTCGTTCCCTGCCATCTGCGCGTAAGAGAGTACCTCACCACCCCACTTATGCCGACCGTCCTCTGAGTAAGGTGGAAAGCCGGCGTGCACGCCAAATCGCACGTTGATGTCCGCACGCATGGCAAGACGGTCCTTGGCATATCGATCCTTGTAATTGCCATCCTTCTGTTTACCTGCTGCCGGTTTCTTCGACACCTGTCTATCCTCTTGCACAGCGGCCTCGGGTTTCAGAGGCAGTTTCGCCAACTCCTGCTTAGCAGAAGACGGTTGAGGATGACTTGGATCGATGTCTACGATCTGGTAGTATTTCCCTTCCAGAGCTATCCTCCATTCAGCGTTGGTCATGAGGACCTGACCGTCCGACGCGCCATTCACCACTTGCCGTAAACACCAGCGGCGAATGCGGATCCAGTTGTGGAGCATCCGACATCCAATATCGCTGTTCACGTCTTGTTGATAGAAGAGATGCGGAGAAGGGAGGGCATACAACAAGCGACCGTCGGGGGCGTCCAACACAGTACAGAACCGCAAAGCAGCGTCCCATCCAGTGACCTCAGCCGGGACCCATGTACCACGGGTAGTAGGCCGATTCGCCCTCCGTACGACCTTCGCTCCTTGGGCACGTTGAGAGCCTGAGCCACGAGTTTGACCATGAACAACGTGTGGGTTGACTATGTTTACAACCTGTCCAGAGCCTCGGAAAGAAGGGAGACGTGAAGGTCCACTCAAACCACCATCACTGTACACTTGTGCCGCAGGAGCAAGATCAGTCGAACCAGATGAGGAAGAGGCAACCTGACCCATGGCAAAAGCGGACGGTCGGCCATCCTGCTCGACACCCTCGCGTCTGGCCTTCTTGACAGGGGGTTCAGAGTCGTTTCCATCGTGTCCTTCCCGATCGTTCGAATTAACACAAGATACATGTCGAGTGGATTGAGTCACATACCTGGTCCGGACGCTACGCCTTCTTCTTGCCCGACGTTTACGTTCACTTCTGGAGCGACTGAGTCCCATCAGTACACAGCTCAATAGCATGTAGTCAATGAGCAACAAACCTTGCCACGTCTCAGTCTCCTCCCTCGCTGACTTGTCCATGACCGCAACTGCCTCTGGCACATTCTCCACGTTCATGAAGTGTTCCGCCGGTAGTTCATCCACTGTGATGCCTGGACGGCCAGCTTCGAGATCGTAACGCTCGACTGGCTGCTGAGCTATCAAAGTGGCGATAGTCGGATCGTACTTGCGGGTCTCTTTGATCAGAGCTTGATTTGACACGCTCATGATGTCCAGGCGGTCCATAAGACTTGTCAAGGTAGGATCATCGTCCTGTTCGCGCGCCCATTCGGGGGCGTTCTTGAGGGTTCGACCAAGACGCATGACGTTCACGTTGCTGAACGCCAGCCTCGCAGGAACAAACGTCACAGACCGTTGGATGAAGGTGAACTCGGCGAACGTTACTGCGGACCGAATGAACCAGACAGGAACCCCAACACGAAGCAAATCTTTCGCCAACGTCTCGTCTTCGGTGAAGACTCCTCTGAGAGGCAAAGGATGGCCTTGAAAATTCTCATTTGGCTGTATCAGTCTGGGCCAAATGACCTCCGTGTAAATGAGCCACCCGCGAAGAGCCAGGAGCAGTCGCTGAAACTCCCGAAAGAAAAGCATTGTCTCGGCGGGTGTGAGATCTCCGTCGTAAAGCTTCATGAACGACCGCTTCAGACGCGGATGCAGCTTGTGGCAGAGAAAACAGCTGTCTTGCACCTCCTTTCTGTACCGCCTGAGGCTCCTATCTGCTAACCTATCTGCCAACTTCTTCCCAGCCGCCTTGATCATAGAAGCTAGCTCCAGCAGGGCAGCTTCCAAACGCTGAAGTACACTGTGACGAAGCCGGCCGTATTCCCCAATTGGGGACACGTCCGTGATCTCGTAGTCTTCGCCCAAGATGTGGAACCAGGGTGCTTTCTCGTCGGCGAAAGTTGGCAAGACCCCATGAATATCAACGGTGAAAAACGATTGGTGGGGGAAAGCCGTTAGGTATGAATTCCCGGGAGCGGCGAATGCGAAGGGACATTTGGGATCATATTCTTGTGGCCATTTGAAAAATTCCAGCAACCCCATCATACCATCCTCGAAATACCGAATTTTCGAGTCTTTGAGTGGAAGTTGTGGGATGATCTCCATGTTCGGCGTCGAGATGTAGTATCGACGGCGGGTGGGGTGTTTCGTGTAACACTTGCTGTCGTATATCGTGAACTCCCGATCGGGAGTTCCACGTCGAGCGGACAAGATCTCTGGGTCTGCAATGATGTCGACATCAGCAGAGTCAGACCTGCATCACCAGTGTAAGCATTGATTTGAGAACAGTAAGTGTGTATCTGACTCACAAGGCTGACGAAGGTACAGCACGATGACCAGCCAGAGAGGAGGAACGCGAAGCGGAAGACATATCCGCAGCGAGCTGTATGACGCCAAGAAATGTGAGGACAATGTGAAATACACTGGCAAAACGACATACATGGAGCACGAAGAGGACAACCAGTGGGCCACAGAACAAGCTCAAAGCTTGGACGTAGGGGAGTGGAATCTCACACAACACAACAAGCTCAAAGCTTGGAGTGAGAGCGGACTGGTGGAGGTGAGGCGAGGAATGGCGGCGAGTGACCAGAAGGGTGATGCCGACGAGGAAAGCGGCGGCAGTGAAGGCGGCGGCGGGAGGAAGGCGGCTGCAGTGAGGAAGGCGGCTGCAGAGGAAGGTGGTGGTACGAGGAAAGTGTTTGCGACGAGGAAGGCGGATACAAGATCGAACAACGTGGCAGAGACAGTGAGCACGACGAAGATGGTGATGACGACGACGATGAGGAAAGCGCTCGGTTATTCCGGGACACTCGGCGCCGACCGGCCCGTAGTCCGCCACCGCCAAGCTCGTCGGGAAGAACGATGAGCTCGAGAATAAGGTCTTTCCCGCCTCAGTCTACATGACGCTTTGTGGATTCCGTATATACCTTTTGGTTATAATTGTGCTCTCACGTTACACACGTCTTGTATGATTGTCGAGAGATCGAGATCAGACCGAGAGATAGCGAGGGAAGACAAACGACGAATTCATTGTAGGTAGAATGCGAAGCATTAAATACAAATACGGACGGTAAAGACACTGCACAGCGAATGAGATGTCCGGTCGAGTGAAAATGGCGGCGTACATGAGAGAGTGTCAGTCATAGACGTAGGGTGGTGGTTCGCAGTCGCAGGAACAAGTTTGACGGAGGAATCAAGAGGAGTGGTGGCAGGAGTAGCACTCTGGAGGTTGAAGTGTTCGATTACGGTCTCGATACATGACGATTGATGAAGGGAGACGGTAAGTTGAGGACTACTATGGTCAATATGAAGGCCGAGAAAATACTTGATCTCGCCCAGGTGGTGATGGTGACGAAACGGGCGAGGTCGCGTTTGACTGAGTCCGTGGTGGGTTTGTCGGTCGCGCAGATCACCATGTCGTCGACGTGAATGATGACGATTGCGAGGGAGTTCCAAGTGCGACGAATATAGACGCAGTAATCGGCGATGAGACGGACGAAAGTGAGTTCCGTGGTGAGTACGGTGTTGAGATGAGAGTTCCAGGCGCGACCGGATTGACGAAGACCATAGATAGCTTTCAGTAGTAGCCAGACACGAGTAGTGTTGTCGGAGGAACCAGGGGGTCGACGCATAAAGATAGATTCTCATTACCGACAAGAACTCGGATCGATGAACGGTCAGACAGAGGGTGGAATGAGAAGGGATATGTATCACACATATGTTTCGAGTACCAATGTACACAGTTAAGTTCTGTCGCCGTATCGATAAACGAACCATGAGGGAGAGACTATTCACTCACCTACAATAAGTTCCAAGAACCAGACATCCGATGCTGTATGAAACGACACAACGGCGACCAGGGAGCGTGTCGGAAGCTCGACTCCATCCCTAATTGCTGTCGTTGTCGTCTTTATTCGCAGTCTTCAAATTTTTGGGCCACTTGGGAACGACGATATGTTCGTTTTTTGTCATTTTCCCGTGCGCGTCATGGAACACGACGTCGCAGTGGTTGCGATTATCGGTGCCGGGACCGCGGCTGCGATGGGGGGGATCTCTGGACGAACACCGATCAGTGTACGGCGGCGCGACTCGCGAACGCGTTACTTACGTTACGAAGATCCAGGACGTCCACGAAGGGAAAATCCGAGCGTTCTTGTGGATGTGCAATTCGACGAAAGCACGCTTGGCAGCACTTCAGGGTACCTCCCTGGGTACCTCAAAGGCCTAATGTAAGTATCTAAATAATTGACCTTTGTGGTGGTCTAGGGAGGCCAGTGGACAGTTGAGTGGCCTTGTTGTGGCCACTTGGGATGGTCAGGTGGGCCACTTGCCCTAAGTCTCAAGTGGCCAAGTGGCCTTTTGTGGGCCACTTGTGGGTCATATATTCCAG